>JASDQU010101599.1:30346-88685 GCA_032191745.1 Picea mariana | reverse complement strand
CACTATATTATTAAATAAGGCCCACTATGGTAGTTAGATATAATAAATGGGTAATTAGATATAATAAATGTAAGAGGATTTCTTAGAAGGTTCTACTTCTAGAAGATTCCTCCTCTAGAATGTTCTTAGGTAATGGTAGTACTATATAAAGGGGTTCAAGAAATGTAATGGGACAGGAAGAGAAGTATTGTATTTGGAGTTAAAGTTCATTAGGAGGATGCCCCCTCGAAGAGGCAAGTGAACAGGAGAGGATACCTTCCATAATAGGATCCATTGTATGGTCTTTCTCTACCTCAAGGGTTTGGTAATAATAAAGTGTAGTTTCTTCTATATTACGTTGTGGAAATATTGTGTATTCAATATTTGTGGTGATTATATTTGTATATCTNTAAAGTGTGGTTTCTTCTATATTACGTTGTGGAAATATTGTGTATTCAGTATTTGTGGTGATTATATTTGTATATCTATTCAGGTTCTTAACAAGTGGTATCAGAGCACTTTCCTTGGCAGACATTGTGGGAAAATATTTTTTATTTTTGCAGATTTGTTTTTTAGGGTAGCTAGAGAGGTAGTGGGGGGGGGGTCAAAGGGCCCATAGTGATAATAGTGGAGGTCATTCAATGTAAGGTGTACTAGGTCCACTATACTATTAAATAAGGCCCACTATGGTAGTTAGATATAATAAATGGGTAATTAGATATAAAAAATGTAAGAGGACTTCTTAGAAGGTTCTACTTCTAGAAGATTCCTCCTCTAGAATGTTCTTAGGTGATGGTAGTACTATATAAAGGGGTTCAAAAAATGTAATGTGATATGAAGAGAATTATTGTATTTGGATTAGTAGCTCAATAGGAGGAATCCCCCTCAAAGAGCCAAGTGAACAGGAGAGGATCCCTTCCATAATAGGATCCATTGTATGGTGTTTCCCTACCTTAAGGGTTTCTATAATAAAGTGGTGGTTTTCTACATTGTTTCATATATATTGTGTGGTGATTGTATTCATATATATTTGGTACTATTGTGGTATTTTGTATTCAGTTCTTTGGTACTTATCAAGTGGTATCAGAGCACTTTCCTTGGCAGACATTGTGGGAAAATATTTGTTATCTTTGCAAAAAAAAAAAAATTGGTATATTTCTATGCAAAATTTGAAGAAACTGGTTGTATATATGAGTTCCTCTCAGAAAAACACCCAATTTGAAAAAAAAAAATTCGTCCAAAACGGAGTCCGGGAAGTCAAGATATTGAAGTTTTAAAATCTACAAATTTTCAAGGTTTTTTCCGCGGATGGCATCGCACTTTTTTTTATTTTTGTAGCCGTTGGAGGCCGAATTTGCCCAAAAAAATTACAGATCTAAGTTCCTCTCACAATTTCACCCAATTTCAAAAAAAAATCAACAGAAACGGAGTCCGGGAAGTGACGTTATGAGCATTTTAAATTCAGTAGTTTTTCAGGGTTTTTTCAGAAAAAACTGCGATTTTTTGTTGTAACTTATTGTTCTATTTTTTGGGTTTTTTCATGACGTTTGTGGAACCGAAGAGTTCATAGGGTGCTCAGATGGATATTTCCTCTCAAACCCTCAAAAAAATTCTACAGATTACTGAAGCATTCAAATCTCAATTGTATGACACATTGGATGTCAAATTGGATGGCCTCACAAACTACCTCAATGATAGTTTTCATAGTATTCAAGATTCATTGGATAAGATGCAAGAGATATTTCTTATGGTGAACATCAGGGATGAATATAATCAAGAAATATATGCTTGGTATAATTTGGAGGCCAATTGCGATGATTGGTATATGGATAGTTGTCATTTATGGGATGACAACCACTTTCATATTTTATTTGATAACTCTAATCCACCTTCTGTAGAGAGTATCAATGTGACAAATCGGGAGCCAATGATTATTACCAGTGTCCATCCTACATATTCTACAGTGATATTATTCCTTCCAGATTCTTCTACGACCATTTTCCACTATGTGGATGGATCTTCTTATTTGGATCCACATGATAGGTGTCAGTCTTTGGAGCATAATTTTCAGTCGTTTATTGGGTGTCGATACCTTGCATGTGAGATTCACATGAGAAATTGGACATGGGACCCTGGTTTACAATCACAGTTGGACTACTTCACCATGGTGGCTTCCATTTCTCAATGGGACCATTGTTCTCTATTCTACTTCAGCATTGTGGTCCACACTTATCCATGGGACCCTGGTATATGGTTGTGCATCAAGCGTTGAGGACAATGCTTTCATAAGGGGGATGGAATGTAAGGTACCCAGAGAGGTAGTGGGGGAGGGGGGGAGGGGGAAAAGGGCCCATAGTGATAATAGTGGAGGCCATTCAATGTAAGGTGGACTAGGTCCACTATATTATTAAATAAGTCCCACTATGGTAGTTAGATATAATAAATGGGTAATTAGATATAGTAAATGTAAGAAGACTTCTTAAAAGGTTCTACTTCTAGAAGATTCCTCCTCTAGAATGTTCTTAGGTGATGGTAGTACTATATAAAGGGGTTCAAGCAATGTAATGGGACAGGAAGAGAAGTATTGTATTTGGAGTTGAAGCTCATTAGGAGGATGCCCCCTCGAAGAGGCAAGTGAACAGGAGAGGATCCCTTTCATAATAGGATCCATTGTATGGTGTTTCCCTACCTCAAGGGTTTGGTAATAATAAAGTGTAGTTTCTTCTATCTTGCTTTATGGATCTACTGTGTATTCAGTATTTTTGGTGATTATATTTGTAGATTTATTCAGGTTCTTAACACATTGTAAATCATCATGGAAATCTTAAATATATTTTTTATTTTAAACTAGTTTCTCGCATTCTTAGGTATCATGTGTCAAGTTAAATCTTATTTTAATCTGAAATTTATAATCTTGGTTTTCTTGATTTTCATTTTTTTATACTAACAAAAATATTGTGAATGTGTATGCAATCATCATCATTCTATGTTTTTTCACCACTACCTCCTTTCCCCATCCATCCTACACTTACACCATACATCTTGCATTACATGGTGGGTCCAATCATTAGCCACCCTTCCCTAGCTCTTGAAATTCTATTTCTCCCCTCCAAGGTACTTCAACCAATCCTACAACCCATGGGGCTATATTTCCACCCACATCCACCATATTTTCTATTTTTCCCACCCCCACCACACATCCACCCTACATAATTCCACCAAGCACGAATACATCCTCACCCTATTGCAACCCCCCATGTTGCATCCACTCTGGAAACAAGCATCCACCCTAAGCTATTATACATTGTTGTAACCCCCTTATTTCATATACTATGATTGCACCCATTGAACCTACACCAATTATTTCCTTGGAGAAATTTTTCCATGTGAGTTCTTTGTATGCTAGCCAATCTCCACCATTTCCTAATTTATTCACATTGAGATTATTTGTTGATGAAATTTTTATCTAGCATAAATGGAATTTATTTTAGGAATTTTGATTAAATTTCATTCTTTGATACTTGTAATTTATGCATGGATGCTTCACGAAGAGGTTATGGTCACGGAGGAGGGAAACACCCTCACAAATTGCACTCTCATTTGTATTGATTTTTATTGTATTGAATTGCAAGTATCATTTTGTAACTGTGTTAATTGAAATAATGGTGGAAAAAAACTTATAATAATTTTTATCTTTGGGGTTTCAGAACTAGGGTTCGAAAGGATTTACCAAGGTAACCAAGTCCCTGCAATCCTTCAAGGTGCAACACAAGTCCTTGTTTACTATAAAATCCTTCGACATGAGAGTTATTGGCCAATAAAATGTTTTTTAGAGTCTTTTTCATTCTTTGATGTGATTTCATTAATGCATATAAAATGGTACAAAGATATAAATCCAATAAATGAGCAAGAATATTTAAATATTTCGTACATACAACAATAATTTTTTTGTGGTGAACATTTTATATGCTATGTTGACTTTGTTTCAGATAACTTATGTGTATTTCGCAATTATGTAGATAAGCCAAAACTATTTAATCTATATATTTTTGTCACTTTTGGGTATTTCATTGGTCTTGACTTGATGACAATTTGTCATTGTTTAGAATTCCATTTGTATTCATATGTATATATTTCCACTCAGTAGGTATAATGATTGATATTAACCTAAATGACGACCAATCCAAGTTCACAATTCCACAACAACAAAAACTCTTTGCATACATGTTTGAAACTTTGTAAGGATTTATTCGAAATTACTTAATTATGACCATAAGATGAATATATTGGCTCAAGAAGTGAATCACTAATGATATATTTTCTTGAAAAATATACATCTATTCACAAAATCATAAGTCGAGATCAATATTTCTAGGCACAAATAATGATAGAGAATGCATTCCATATGAAGTATATAACTGATTTGCAACAATGTAGCATCATAAATACTTGGGTGTGAGGAGGCCCAATGGAACATGTTTTAGCAACCACCACATCAAGTCTGAAGAAGAGGTGCCCTATCACCTGAAAGGAGGTGTGTCATCTAGTAGAGGTTGTACTTTTCAAAAAGTAAAACATAGTCCCAAATACTTTAAAGTTATGCTTACTAGATATTTGTCAAGTGAAAAATTAAATACATACGAAATGAAAATATAAAAAGTGTGTCATAATAATCTCATCCAAGAAACTGTCTCAAACAAGAGCCTTTATTGGGCCATGATAAGCACACTCGCAATGAGGGCATTGATGTGGAGCAAATACATTGGAACCAGAATGGACAACCTACCTTAAAGGTCATACACCTGGTGGTGTAACATCACTAAATTATGGCTCTCAGCAAGAATCTACCAAAAATCCATTATCCCAAACTAGACTAAGTGTTAGGGATGATATTGTAGTTTTAGTGGCCCAAATCCTATCTCCAAGATGAGGTTTCTTGGGGGGGGGGTGACAACCATATAGAATCAGGTACCCCTCTCAATGGGTTATTCCTGATAGTTACTTGATCCTAAGAATAGAAAATATCAACCACCTATAACTCTCCAATGTAAAAATAATTGACATGGAGACCTATAATGCACTTGACCCCTAATTTCTGAGGAAAATACAAGGGAACATATTTGTTATTGCAAGGAAGTTTATCAAATACCATAAAGCATCAATCCATCCAATTGTCTCTTAATAATGGGAATGTGTACTAGGCCATGCAAAAATTCATTGTAACATACCCAACCACTAGTAGGCTAGGCACGCTACTCCAAAATGCACTTCAAAAACTGATTTCGAATTTCGATAATAATTAATTCAAAAAAATAATCATGAAATACTCACATGCATTAATCAAGATCCATGCTACAACATAAAAGAAATGAATAGTGTGACCTGCACAAAAAATAACCAACAAGCATGCACACAGAAATACATCTGAAAGATAATTAAATACACAACGGAATATACATTATACATAAAACACAGAGAAAACTTATATTTTTAAGTAAACATTCACCAACTAGTTGTTGACCAAGGACGTTCCTCCCAACCATAGACATTGTTGTTTGATTACTCTTAATAATAGGTCACCCCCAAGACAGGGGTATGAATCCACAAGGACGGGTCCTAGGACAAATCTAAAACACACAATAGATGGCTAACTAGATCTCAAGTTTTTCCAACCACACAACAATCCTAATTTCCAGCTCTCTTTTCCCTTCATCCAGCATAACCCAAATAAATGAACCACTTTCTCTCCCATGCAGTCCCTCAGGTTGTTCCATTTCTCTCTAGGGCTCCAATGCTACTGGTAAGGAAGTATCCATGCTAGAAACTCCAAGGATTCTCATCTGTGAAATTTCTTTGAGAAATACCATATATCTCATGCACACAAGCATCCATTCCCTCTTGGAATGATTAATAATTCCTCACATCCATCTAGCAATGGCTCTCTACCTCCATCCATTCATTTCCATGCCCAACCCAAGAGGACACGAATTAACAAGAGTGAGGAAGATGAACCAAGAACAAAGAACCCAAATAAAGAATGAGAAGAGTGTAAGAGTGGATGGAAAAGAACCCCCAAAACAACCAATAAGGGATGTTTATATAATTACATGAAATCAAGAACCACATGGTCTCCCCCCCAAGAAGCTCATGTAACCACTTTTCTCAATTAAAGTCAATATGGCCAAATAAAATATAATAAAAAGAATTAGCCCCTCAATCCCCCTCTCTCATGGAATCATAGCCCCCTTATCTCTTTTCCTTGTACATCTTGCAACCAACAGTGTATTTTTATTAATGTATATAGAAGTATTACATTTCCTAGGACTTTTGACCCCTTTTCAACTTTACCGGCTCACTAGCCTAATGTCGCATTTACATGATATATTCTAGTTCATAGGGATTAAAATCAGAGTGTCATATCCCCCTCCCCTTATTTTCGCACTGTCCTCAGTGAAAAACACCATACCGATGTTCTTACAATTATAGGCACTTTATCCTTTAATACGAACACAAAATCAACCCAATTACTTATATACATAGGCACTCTAGCCTAAAATAAAGCATGCATACATATGCATTCAGAGCCAAAAACATGTATAATGATCTTCATAATGTATATTTATGGAAGTAGTTTCAACTAGCAAGCTCTCCTTCCCTATCATCCTACACAACCCAAATAAATGAACCTCTTTCTCTACCATGCAGTCCCTCAGGTTGTTCCACTTCTCTAAAGGGGATCCAGTGAACTTGACTATGAAGTTTCAGAGTTGCGGCTCCAAGAACTCCAGTTGTAACAAGTCCATTGGACCTTCTTCATTCTATCATTGCATTCATTAGTGAGCTCGATTTCCTTCTAGTGATTTTTTTCTCGAGCTTCTAGCTTCCATATCCAACATCTCATATGTATTATACACATATAGTCATCATGAGATATCATTATAACAATTTTCAATCATAAATGTCAAATATGTTTTATACACAAAAACAAAATTTTCCAAGCATGAGCTTCCTGCTCATAATTTGTTTGGCTCTTGTAGCTGTAGGAATCAATGTTTATTATGGCTTACAAAAATTCTATACCTAATACCATTATTCTTGGAATTTTCTCAACCTTCAATCAACCAAACCAATTGTTAGCAATCATAACAATTTTTAACTATTAATTTCTCAAATCTATTTTATACAGGAAAATAAAATTTCCAAGCATGAATTTTATGCTCATAATATTTGGCTCTTGTAGCACCAAGCATTGGTTTTTTTTTATGGGTTTACATCCCTTCCATATCCAAGACCATTCTTGTTGCAATTACCTCAATTTATACCCATCCAAACAAATTGTGAGTAAATTTTTAATTCTAATTCTCAAAGTTTTTTATACATGAAAAAATAAATTTATAGGCATGAATTTTCTACTCATAATGTTTGGATCTTGTAGCACCATGAATTGGTCTTATTTATGGGTTTACATCCCTTCCATATACAAGACCATTATTCCTGAAATTTCCTCAATTTATACCCAGCCAAACAAATTGTCAGTAATTTTTAAATTATAATTCTCAAATTGTTTCATACAGGAAAAAATAAATTTTCAACATGGTCTTATGTTCACAATGTTTGGATCTTTCTGCATTAGAGACAAGTCTTTCTTATGGGATTACATTATTTCCATATCCAATACCATTCCACCTACAATTTTTCTCAACCTTCACTAAGCCAAACAAACTATCAGTATCTCATGTACAATATGTATATTTTCATGGAAACAATTAAAAAATTCACAAAGTGATCTCAGAATTGATTACAACACCAATTAAATCACTTACATTAATCCAATTAGTAACTAGAATGAACCCATCATCCTCTACACATGTATTATGAACCAATCTTTTCTTTCTTCTAGCCATCAATATTTTTATTACTGGGTTCCCTCAACAGATATTTTTTGTAATTCACCATTATATAACTACTCTAACTTGCAAATTTCTTGTTGCATTATCTAACATATCAAGAAGTGTTATAAAATTAATGATTTATCCCTACTCACATCATTTCAGCTGTTATCATAATCATTTATATGTCATATATATATGCATTCAATAATTCATTTAATACCAATCTGTAACATTTTCAATAGTTCCAAAAAGTGATCTCAAAATTGTCGCAGACAACAATTCAATCATCTTCGGCTAGTATTCATTTTAAATATAATGCCACTATCATTCACTATGCATTTTTAGCACCATAATTTTTTCATAATACCATAAAAAATTACCAATAAAATAACAATCAATGTGTCAATACCCATGGCCACTTCTACACAATGCATCCCTCCATTGACTACATAATGCCACATAACTATGTCATGCACTCCACCATGGTGAGTTGGAAGGTCTTTCCAGCGCCTCCACACATCATCCGAACTCTTCCCAATATCGCCCAAATATTTGGACACCATCATCTTCAACCCATACATAACACAAGGAGCATAATTCCTAAGTGTTCTTTAGTGTCAACAGCGAGGTTGCACTCTAAGCATCATCTATACAATGGAAAACCATTAAGCACTCGCATAGCACTATAGCCCTTCCATATCCGACCATATCATGGTCTCACACATGACTATCTCTATGTTTATTCATTTTTGTAGCAAAAGTATTTCTCCTGACTTTACTTGGTTATGATCCCATAACCAATATAACATAATATGCAACTATCATTTTATCTTAATGCATTCTAGCATCATCAACATTTACATGCTCTAGGCCTTTGGCAATTACATATCAATTTAAATCTTTGAAATTTAACTGAGGGAATTCTTGCCTTAATTCCCTTCAACATTTATGCATTAGAAGAAACTAAATGCATACTTGAATGGTTTTTATCAACCTACTTTATGTTATTTGATCAACTGATATTTGTAGAAGCTCGCAAGCTTCCTCTTCCATCCTTTCGATTACCATTCCTTCCACCCTCATGGGTCTTCACATAGATGGAATTCATAAGAAACAACAACAACATCCACATCTTTATGCGTGCTATACCATCTTTCATGAATACATAATCCATAATTAGTCATACTCAATTGTTAGAACGTCATTATTGCATGTATATAACAACAGACTATTCTAAGCCCACAAGCATGTCATATGCATATCCAAGCATATACATATGCACAATTGCACATCCATATGCACCAAGAATCCATTGTACACATGCCTACAAATGCATATGCATTTTAAGTTCATTGTATGCATCATGCACTCTATTGCATTTCTTTTTCAGTTCACTTATTTATTTATTTATTCATGTTGTAGTTGATTTTCCTTGAATTTCTTTAGATCCTTGTTGTCTTGTGTGCTCCCATTATGCTCAGCTGCACTATTTTTCCTTGTTCTAAAAAAATTTCAGCTAATTTCCACTTGGCCATTCTGCAATCCAACCAATGTGTTATATTTGCAACAAATTCTCTTCAGCAATCCTATCCAAACTTTACCTTTATGAAACATTCCAGCACCTTGGAATGAGGTAGCTCACAACATTCCATTATTCTACTACCACATCATTATTGAATCAAATAATATTACTCCTAGTTGTCCATTATATTACTTCATTTAACATTTCCTTGTGAAACCATACCTTTCACACTTAATACCTTTCCCAATGGAAGTCTATTTTCATATAGTGGCACTTTTCAAGTGAAAGAACCTTCATTATTCTATCCCTGATTTCTCTGCATTAATATCTTGCTTTCACTGTGAACTCTGATATCAAAAGTGGGTTTCTTTCTCTAAATACCTTTATACTAGTAGCTAATTCATATCTAACAAACCTTTCCCAGACACTCCTTCACTTGGCACATAGAGATGATTTATGCACCACCTCTTAAGTTGCTTGTTCTCTTTCACATCAAGCTTGCAACTATCTACACATCTCTACCTTCAAGGTTGTGGAGTATTACTTTTCCTTTCTATGTCCATTAATGAGATTATTCATCTGCCGGATTCATGTCCTATGTGAGGATTCTTGTTGTTTTTCCTGCAATTCATTCACACTCTATAACAGTTGAATAATGATCATTTTGTTCCATTCTTCTTGAGTTATTTATCCAGTTTTCATTACTTGCATTGTATCTCTTTATTACCTTGTCCAAATTCTGCAAGCTCTTTCATAATTCCATGACTCTAATATCCAATCATAGGCTTGAATTTATCCAATTATACCTTTAATTCTACCAAATATGCAAGAAAACATTTTTGTTAGAATTATACATATTATAAAAAAATTGTCAATTAAGGATACATGTCCTTTTTATGTTCAATGCATGAAGATTTATATCACAATTACCCAAATCATAATAATTCCAAGTTATCATCCTCTGAATTATCTTTCCAATTATTATACTCATGCCCCAATTTGATCTTTGAGTTGAAAGTTATGGCTTCTTGAAAAATTTATTTTCAGCCTTTTTATGCATTTTCTTCACTAGTGCAATTTTATTGAAAGGCCAACTTTGGTCAACTATAGACGAAAATATGTTTAGAACTAGAGAAAATTTTGTATGAGACATAGAGAACAATAATGACAAGGAATTCATAACAACTCACATATTTGAAATTTGATGCTCTAGTAAAACATTGGAGCAATATGGAAATAACCATTTTTCTCTTTTTCACCCCTTTTTCCAGACTAGAATTTTTAGAAAAATTAGGTATCTCTCATTCTGTGCACTTCTGGAAAATTTTCACTAAACCAAAGTTGTTTTTTTTGATGAGTGTATAAAATGTCAAGTATTAATCAATTCTTTCAATTTTGTGATCTGGGGTCACTTTTTTTGAAGCCAATGGACAGTTTTTCCTATGTGGAAATTTGCAACATCGATCTCAAATTGGAAGAGATATAGACCATTTATCTTCTTCATAACGTCTATGCATCATAAAACCTTAAATTATTGGTTACATGAACTCCCCAAAAATCATAGTTTGAAACTCTGTTGGACTGGCTCTATTGGACTTCATCCATCAGAAACTCCAATTGGTGAGGTATGTGGATCCCTCTGAAACACATGGTCTGAAGAACTATTAGACTCCTCTCACTGGAAACTCTCCATCAAAAAAGGAAACTTTCCATGATCCCTTACCCTTCTGAACTCTGAGCTATGATAGCCTATCGGGCTCACTCAATCGGACTTGCCCATCGGAAACACTCCTGAACAAACCCTCCAACAGCCTCCTTCCGATGACTTGAATTCGACTGTTACATGGCACTGGATGATTCTTCTCCCTTGATGACATGTCCTCTAACATGACACATTGACATGGAAACTTACATGGAATACCCCTCTTCCCTCGACCCTCCCAAGGAAACATGCTCGTCTGATAGATCATATGATCAAAAATCATAAGGATCAATGGCCACGATCATCTAGGGCTCTAAACCTACACATTGGTTACCTCGTTCGAACTGAATTCATCAAAACTCTTCTAAGCAAGATCTTTCGAAAAAAAATTTCAAAAGGACATATCTATCAGATATGACATTGAGAATGACTCAGACTGATCTAATTTGTCAATCTATGAGACATCTTTACAAAACCGCTTCCAAGGGAATCCTTTAAGTATCTACGCCAGAGACTCAGAGTAATTTCTATTCCAAAATGAATGCTTTTGAATACTTATCTTATATGTATTAGATTTACACGAGGAAGCACCATAAAGAGGATAGTCCAAGTTGGGGGATCAGTTTCAGGAAGAGTTTAGTCAGGGGGAGCATCCCCCAGAATAGTTCAGTTAGGGGGAGCAGCCCCGGATGGAAAGATATGTTTTCCATTGATGACAAAGGGGGAGAGATTTAACAGATGCAAAGGTAAATTCTTGGAGAAAGAGCACAAATGCATGGTTCTAGGGGGATCGATAGTCACAGGGGAGGAATGAGTGATATGACTTCAGTATTGCATCAGAGTGTTGCCATCAATTCCAAAGGGGGATATTGTTGATTAACTGGGTTGGTTATCATTGATTTCAACCCTTGAAGAAAGTTTGGTAATGAATTATGGTATCACAAAGGTTTGGGTACTTGTTACACATAAAAAATACTCACTTTGATAGTGTCGCAAGTGTCGTCATTACAAAGGTCGCAAGTGTCGCATTTCGCTCACAAGTGTCGCAAGTGTCAGGGAAGCATACTGCCATGATGCCTATAAATGACATCAGGAGGACACTTGGCACATGTCAAACATTTGATTTGGAAGAGGAGGAAAGGTTAACTGGGCTCATGAACCTTTTGCCATCTGAAAACACTCAAAAAACTATGTTTTTGAAGGAGAGCGCTCCCCTATACCTCTTCTGGGAGTGTTGGCGCTCCCCCTTACACTGTCTGGGAGCGTTATAAAGCTTATTTGGACCTTCTAATGGAGCACTAGTGTCTTTAGGAGTGTTGGAACCCCCCTTAAGCCTACTAGGGAGTGCTACAGTGCTCTGATGGCCCTTTTGAGGGAGCGCTTCCTATTCTGGGCAGTTGTTAAGTTGTTGAGATGAATGGGGGAAGGATCCTTTTATTCTTAGAAGTCAGTTGAGTTCAAATCCTCGATCAAGACATGATCTTAGGGAAGATATCTAACTGGAGGAGGAAAATCCTCAACTCACCCCAAGGATATCTCAAGTTGTTGAGCCTCTCCAAGGCTATATAAGCAAGCTTTCTCATGGTGAAAGACGACTGAAAAGGGAGAATCACACCAAACTTATGATCTTATAAGTGGTGCTGGAACAGATATATTTTGGAGGCAAGAGACCTATGATCTCATAGGGATCAATCGGTGAATCTATCATCATTCGGATCATGGATCTTTTGAACAAGGGGTAGACAAGGAGGACTTGGCGAAACTGCTGCAATCCATCTATGGTTGTAAGCAATGTTTTGTCCTCATTAATATAATTTGCTTGGCCTATTTCTTTCCAATTCGTGTTCATTCTCACATGAATTTCTCTCTTTAGTAGATAGACCTATTTTGGACTAATCTTGATAGAGTAGGAAGTGGTCGTACTTTGTTTGTCTACAGGGCTTATCAAGGAGCGAAAGATTGAAGCTCAACTCGGAGCGTGCAGGGACAAACGCCAGTAAAAGGTACTTCTTTTCTCCTTCCTCCTTACACACTAGTCCACCTAGATCTAAAAGGAAGTCAGTGACCATGAGAAGCACTTTCTGTCTTAGAGTTAAGAGTCTATCTCTTTGAGGAGATCTACCTGTCTGCAGGGAGATTTTCCTTCAATAGAAACTGGCGACTCTACTGGGGAGAAACGAATCAAAACTTTTGGTTTTGATTTTTCCTCATAGACCTTGTCTTAACCTTTGATTGCTCTTAGGCCTTGTTCACCCCTTCATATCTGATTGCACATGATGATTGACTCTTCACCCCATCACACTCAGCTTACCTGTCAAAATTTGATCAAAATTTTGGGTTTTTGGACATTTTTATGAGTTTTCTGAGCCTGGCGCCCCCCTGCCCATGTTAGAAGAGTGTCAACACTCCCTGGAAGTGTTAGAAAAAGATTTATAATGCTCTGGTGGCCCTTATACCAGAGCACCAGACCCTTTGTTTTGTCCAAAATCTCTTCAAAAATTCCATTTTTTCGAGGTCCAAACCCTATATCTTACTTGGTGAGCTGCTTTGTGATTTAATGATCCTTCCTTTCACCTTTGAAATGCTTCCTCATGAGAATTAAACACCTCGTTGCTCATATATTATGCCCTTCTTTATTATTTTCGAGTTTTTGCTGTTGAGAGCTTGAAATCATTCCACTGTTTTCTTCTCTCCTATCCGACTGAGCGGGAACTCCAGTGAAGGACATCTAAAGTCTGTGACTCTTCTCACTTGTTTTTTTTGAAGGTCATTGTTCTTTGAACACCTCATTTTTGTGTGACTTGTTTGGCTTTTGCTTTGTTATCTTTGTTTTATGTTTGCTTCTTGCTTCGATCACAACAAGAGGGTGTGTGTTGTGTGTGTGAAATCTGATCATACTTGTTTGAATCTCCTTGATCTAAAAAGGTAGTTGATAGGAGAAGTCTTTGCATTGGATTAGTCATCATTCGCATACAAACGAAAGATACATTTTAGTGCTTGATTTTCATATTAGAAGGCATTTTTAAAAATGTTTTAGCATTGCATTTGATTCGATTGAGAACCGATTGATTGAAGACATTTCACATTAGTGTTTGAAAGTGAAAATGAATCCTTCTCTTTCCCTTAAATAGGTGTTCATTGAAAAGAAACGATTGCTTATCATATTCTATGCATATTTTTGGGCATTGAGTCATCATTCCATCCGTTTCACTTTCGTACACCCTTTGAGTAAAAAACAGCTATAAAACGAATGCTAACTAAAAACTATCTAGAACATTTTTGTTTTTAGGATCTTCCACCAACAATAGACTAGGGTTAGCACTTTGGATTAGGCTGTGAGTACAACTCTCCAAAGTTTCCAAAACAAACATTAGCATACTGAGCTAGGGAGAGTCAAATCTAATTGTCGTATTGTTTTTCTAGGATCCCCCTCTCACACAGGGGTTATGCACGATGTCACATTCGGCTAAGTTATGGATATTATCCTTCTGTGGTTCAACTGTTTGTAGTGGTTAGATCGTATATTGGGGGTCACTTGGAGGTATACCCATGATTATGTGTGGGAGCCTTTAGGTTTGATTTCGGACTTGTTATCTTGCCCATATGTTCTAGATCAGACTGTTGACTGTACCCACCTAGGGACTCACTACGAATAGGTATCTTTAGTTGCCATAATCTTTAGGTACTTACACAAGGTGACGGTGAAGGGAAGTCTCACTGTACCTGGAACAGACATTGGTCAAACTCACTCGGTCTCCTTGGAGGGTAAATCCACAATTACTGCATGGAAGCTTGCACCAAGGTCTAAGTCCATTAAGAAGGTTGCCATTGTAACTGTTCCACCATATCTCAGCCCCTTCTCAACTTGATCATGCGACGTTGGATTTCATCACCAACTAGTACGGTCATCGAGAGAAGTTTTGTCTGCTTGGTTGATTCCTAAAATTTTTTAGCACATGTTGTTTCTTTTCGTTAGTTGGCCCTAGATTTTCAGTGTTTTCTGTTATTCTCCACAATTGAGCTCGTAGACGATAAAGGTCTTCATCGATCACGTAGGATGGAAGGGTTGCCTCCGGAAGGCTATCAACCCTTACCTCCTAACCCTCTAGAAGACAACTACCATAGAGAGGTAGAAAATCCGTTTGACACCGGAAGTGTTATTGCTCCCCCATTAGATAACCCAGAAGATGCTTTGGACACGGTTGAAAATCCCACCACACATGTGTCGATAACTCCTATCGAACTACTTTTGGTTCGTTTAGGATCCCTTGGGAATGTCATAGATGAAGAAGTCCCACGATTACCGGAGAGGATCTTTACCGAAACATATATGGGATCCACGGAACCACTCTTTGGTGACGAGTATAGGACTCCTTTTTTTCCTAGCACCGCAGTAGCAACCAATCCCACACCTGCTCATTCTGTATGGAGGACTTCATCGGGACACGATCTCTATGAACATTTCAAATCTATTCGACAACCCTTTCCTCCTCATGACCCTCCTAGTGAAACAGGACCATCCGGTCAAACCATAAATCACCTAGTCAATCAGGTTATTCACTCTACTGCCACGCCAGCACCAGTCCATCCCAATGCTAGACTCATCAACTCTACTCATCCCCAAAGCACTTCAATCTCTACCCCTATTCCTACGAGTCTTTAATCTACAGCTCCACATGTTACACACGATCCTACTGGGACATCTTCTCACCTGAGAATGCAGACCCCTGCTGGCCAAACACAACCAGCTGGAGGGAAACCATCATCCAACATACCTTTCCCTCATGGAGGACTACCTTTCCATGGTGGGATTTCCCCTCCCGGGGGACAACCCCCTTTTCATACTCCTCCTGGAGGGCAACCTTCGTTTTCCAGTCACACCACGGTCGTAAATCCACCGCTGGCAGGGGGGAAACCCTCGTTTGCTGGAAACCCTTCACAATCCTGGGGAGTATCTTCATGAGGCACTTTTACTCAACCCCACGTTGGGGGACACTTGTATAATAACCCACTAGGAGGAGTATCCAATCCTGTCCCTCCCGGAACATCTTACGGGCAATCTTATCTGGGAGGTATATAAAACACCACCTAGAGTTCTTTGGGACCACATTCTTATCCTCCTTATGGGCCTCATGTGTATCCACCTCTGATATCTACCCCTTACCATTCTCAAGGCCAAAATGTTTATCCTCCTCATGGGCAAATAAATTACCCAGACTATAATGTTCAAAACCCACCGGGTTATGCCCATGTTTCTCATGCACCATCGAATCCTACTTATCCTGGCCAACAACAACCGTATGTAGGAGGACCTCCTGGTTACAACTATCCACCTAACCCAGTCTATGGTCCTACTGGTGTTCCTATGCCACACCAGTATCATTCACACATCAAACAACAACTACCTTTCCTTGCGACTTTGGATCTCCCAAACTTGTCTCGGTTAACTAATGATCCTATTTCTCATTCACTGGTTTGGCTAGTCATTCCAGCTAAGCCTCCTTCTGATATTCCAAAATTTGACAGAAACCCTGGTGAAGATCTGAATAACCAAGTGATGACTTTCCATTTTTGGTGTTCATCAAACTCCCTCATGGATGATTCTATACGTTTGCATCTTTTCTAGCGAACACTTATCAGTTCAGCAACAAAGTGGTACATTGAACTACCGCGTGCTTCTTTTCATGATTTCAATTCCCTTGCCATGTCTTTCCTCACGCACTTTCAACTACCTATTCACTACGAGACGGGTACTGAACTCTTGACCTCCCTTCGTCAAACTAACTCTATGCATATCTCTGACCATATTCATGAGTGGAGGCGACGACAAAGGATGATCAAGGCAGTAGTTCCTGACATGCTCTTGGCAGAATGGTTTACTAAATCACTGCTACCCCCGATTTCTTGCGATGTTGCTATGGGTGGTGCTATCACAGAGGAACAAGTCATTGCTCAGGCTCAGTACTTAGACTTGGTTTATTCCCAATTTGGTACTTTGTATGATTTGCTGCTGAATGTTGCTCGAGCTAATACCGATCCTTCTAAGCCATCATCCTCATCTCATGCGGATGGTGTTATCGGTTCTGTCAAAACTCAATCTTTTTCCAAATCAACTACACCCTCCTCTACCTCCCCAAAAACTCAAAGCTCTGAGGTGAATGCAGTTCAATCTGCCCCTTCACAACAATCCGGAGGTAAGAAAAAGACAAAGAATAAATCAAAAAATAATAATGAACAACCCAAAAATCAAACACCTGCTACTAAAAAGCAACCACAACGGAAACTAAAATTCTCGTGTATCATTTGTGGTGACGATCACTACACTCGAGATTGTCCACTTCGGAATGAAGTGGCCAAAATTTTCCAAGGGAAGTCACAACCTGTTGTGCTTACTCAACCTTTTCCACAGCAGCAATCCATGGTTGCTCAAACCCCCTCTGTTGGGGGCAATTCTAGCGATCCTAATGATGAGGCCTCGTCGAGTGCACATATTTATATGTTTAATGGGATAAATTTGACCACTCGCTCTAAGACCTATGACACACCAGGTAACCCTGACAAAGGAAAGGACACTAACGGTGTCGGCACTTTACCGGATCCATCATCATCCTCTGTTAGTCTTCCATTGGTTAATCCTCTGTCTGGACCACTTCAGATTGAGAAACCCACGTTCGACTCTACCTTAAACCCTCCTAAGAGCACTATCCGCAAAGCTACCTTTAATCCTAGTTCATGTGCTACCCAAAAATACAACATTGTTGAAGATTTGGCTCCAGCACCATGTGCTATGTCTGCGTTAGAAGTTCTACAGCACTGTCCCAGTCAACATAGAACGCTCTTGACCTCTCTTGGCATTGTTGATCCTAATTTGTCCAATCAGATCATGTTTAACCTGGATAATTATGCGTCTCGACTCTCCCACCAACTTGCTTTCCAAGTTGATGTTGTTGTTCAAAATCAACAAATCCATTGAACTATTCTGGATGAGGGAGCCTCAACTTGTGTCATGTCTTTAGCATGTTGGAAAGGTTTAAAATCACCAGCACTCAAGAAATCCCCAATGATGTTACGCGCCTTCGATGGGCGAGGTTTTCATCCCCATGGGATTTTACAGTCCCTACCCATCCAATTGGGTGGAAAAACCGTTACTGTTGATGTCGAGGTGGTCAATGCTCCCCTCGATTACAACTTGTTACTTGGAAGAAGTTGGTTTTATGCCATGACTATCATTGCCTCGTCGGTCTTTCGATGTGTACAATTTCCTCATCAAGGAAAAATTGTCACTATTGATCAGTTGGATTTTTGTACGACCGATGCTCGCGCTCCTACTACCAACAATATTCCTTTTTTGGGAGACCACAAGATCACATATGAAAGCATTTTTGTTGGCTTACTGAAATATTCTAGCCTCATGGGTACCTTCCTTACACCACTTCCACCGACTACACATCATATTGCCACCGTCGATATGATTTTGACCGCGGCTTATCAATCTTTGGAATCATCTGACCCTTGGATTGTACCTTGTCTATTGGAATTCGATGCCCTAAGTGACACCGTGCCACTTAGTCCAGCCGAAACATCATACGTTTATTTCCCATCCGCTTCTCCCTCATCATATGACCAACATCTATTGGTGCCTGACGTTTCCTCGATGCAATCATGATTGCGTTGCTTGTCATCTGCGATCTATCACATTTCCTCGACTTTTCCTTTGGATGAATCTATTCCAGAAATATTTCTCATTGACAAGTTACCTTGGGATAATAACCATCCCTGATGCTCTTTTCTTCCCCCTCGTGAAGATATTCGGGAAGATATACCGTCTATCTCCCCTCCTGGTGTTGATTTTTCATCATCCCATGATTTCAACTTCTGACGATTTGGTTTCGGTAGTGGACATGGTGATTTATTCGGTAGGATTATTGGAGCCTGATCTCCTTACTCCTATCATGACCCCCGACATGTGTTCCTTCTCGAATTATTATCTTCCATCCAGCGAAGATATCCTAGAGGCCATGACCACATTTTATCCATTGACATGGTACCCTTCCAGAGAATTATTCTCTTGGAAGCCATGCTCTGGATGAAATCACGAGCATAGTTTCTCTTCTCTGTGGCAAGCTCGTTAAAAAATGAAACAGAAGCCTTGAGCATAGTTCTTTTCCTGCGTCAAGCTCATTAATAAATGAAAGAGTCACCTCTCTTGAACCTTCTTTTCATCCACCCTTCTTCTTTTTCTTATTTCGTAAGAGAAATTGGTGACGACCTTAGAGCCGGTGAATGAATCAAAGCTTGGAGGTCATGTCTCCAGCCTTTGATGATCTTTCTGGAGTTAAGCCACTAGCTTTCAAGATGGGGGCATACCGATCTTATTATTTTTTCTTTCTCGTGCTCGTAAATACATGAGAATGCATCCGGGTAGACTTTTATCTCTTTTTCGGACCTATATGGATACATGAAAAAGGAACCCCCTGGACTCTCCTTTAAGCTCTTTTCAGACTCTCTAAACATGAAAAGATTTCCGAGTGATCTTGCTTCCTTTCCCACTTGTTAAAAGGTTTGAAAGGGCGTCTTTTGAGTGATAATTTATCTCTTTTTCGACCTCGCGAGACTATTATTACGAAAAAGGACAACACTGGAGTCATCTTTAAATTATTTTCAGACTCTCTAAAGATGAAATTATTACTGAGAAACCTTGTTATCTTCACGCTCGTTAAAGTATTTAAAGAAAACATCTGTTGAGCGATAGTTTATCTCTTTTTTGGTCTCATCAGACTACTTTATGAAAAAGGAACTGAGAGAGTTCTCTTTTAAGTGTTTTTCCAGATTCTATAATCATGAAAAACCTTCGAGTTTTCTGTCTTTGGACTTGCTAAAAAAAACATCGACAGGCCCATATGGGATCGAACCCTTACTTCTTCCAGTTTGTTAAACAAAGGAAGAGGAACTTACTGAAGGTGAGTTTTATCGAGCATTTGTTATCCTCATCGAGCTCATTAAATTAAAAAGAGGTACTCATCTATCTGGATGGGGGGAAAATTGAAATAAGCAAGCCAAGCAGTTTCTTGAGAACATTACCAAATAACTCTTAGAGTCTCCCTTGAACGCGGCACTTTGTCTTTTGCACACATCTTAATCCGCTGAACCTCTGCACTGATCCAATCCTTTGAGTTTCTTTCACTCCTCTGGGTCACCCAACGTAAGTCACAGTATCCACTACATCATCAAGTTTTGGTCCATGTCATGTTTCTGCTATTGTGCCTCAGTGTTCAAGGGAAGTATCTGCCTCGAGAGTCAGCCATCACAAATATATTGTCTCAATACCCATGTTAGTCCATGTTCATTTGCTCTACCAATTACATCTTTGTGTCTGTTTCATGTCGTTGGTGGGGGATACATCAAGGCCCTCCTTCGACGAGTCTATTCTTGTCGACTTCAACACATTATCCAGGAATTAGAATTAGAAACCAGTTAGTACTTTGGGACCTGCATGCCTCAATGGAAGGGCTCCTCACGTTTGACAGTAGGTTTACATCATTGACCTCTAATCGGATGATTCCGTGGATGTTCGACTTCAGCTCATCTATTCACATTCATTGGAATGTACTAGAGTACCTTGTGAATCATTAACATTAATGGTGATCTCCCTTGCGCTTGTTAATGGTTTACATCATTGACCGTTAATCAGGTGGTTTCTGCCATGTTTGACATCAGGACATCTATTCACATGGTTAGATTCGTACTACATCGGGATCGGTAAGAAGACCCTGGGTTGAGTGATCACTTTGATATGTACTTTTCCCAAGTTGCGATGGAGTTTCTTTTGAACAATGACACATATATTGTTACATAGATCCACTTTGTATTGGTCATGTCTATGTCTTGTCATCTCGTAGATCCACTGCGTATTCTTTATGGCTACGATCAATTCATGTCATAAGAGTATAGATCCATAGTGTATTTTCAGTGGCTATACCTTTTTAAAAATACAATTATGGATCCGCAGTGTATTTTATGGCAGCTATATCTTGCAAGTCTTGATCACCCAAGCATAGGTATGCCTGCCTTGGGTTTGAAACATGTCATAATATTTGTTGGATGTCTGTGTGTAGCTTTTGTCAGGTTCTCTGCATCTATAACCTTGCTTGAAAGTCTACAAGTCATTTTAGTTATCAGTTCCTGTCTTCTAACTTCATACTTTGGGGGGCAATCTGTTACACATAAAAAATACTCACTTTGATATTGTCGCAAATGTCGTCATTACAAAGGTCGCAAGTGTCACATTTCGCTCACAAGTGTTGCAAGTGTCAGGGAAGCACACTGCCATGATGCCTATGGCATGCCTGTAAACGACATCAGGAGGACACTTGGCACATGTCAAACATTTGATTTAGAAGAGGAGGAAAGGTTAATTGGGCTCATGAACCTTTTGCCATCTGAAAACACTCAAAAAACTGTGTTTTTGAAGGAGAGCGCTCCCCTATACCTCTTCTGGGAGTGCTAGCGCTCCCCCTTACACTATCTGGGAGCATTATAAAGCTTCTTTGGCCCTTCTAAGGGAGTGCTGGTGTCTTTAGGAGTGATGGCGCCCCCCTTAAGCCTACTAGGGAGTGCTACAATGCTCTGATGGCCCTTTTGAGGGAGCGTTGCCTATTATGGGCAATTGTTAAGTTGTTGAGATGAATGGGGGAAGGATCCTTTAATTCTTAGAAGTCATTTGAGTTCGAATCCTCAATCAAGCCATGATCTTAGGGTAGATCTCTAACTGGAGAAGGAAAATCCTCAACTCACCCCAAGGATATCTCAAGTTGTTGAGCCTCTCCAAGGCTATATAAGCAAGCTTTCTCATGGTGAAAGAGGATTGAAAAGGGAGAATCACACCAAACTTATTATCGTATAAGTGGTGCTGGAACAGAGATATTTTGGAGGCAAGAGACCTATGATATCATAGGGAGCAATCGATGAAGCTATCATCATTCGGATCGTGGATCTTTTGAGCAAGGGGTAGACAAGGAGGACTTCGCGAAACTGCTGCAATCCATCTATCGCTGTAAGTAATGTTTTCCTCATTAATATAATTTTCTTGGCCTGTTTCTTTCTAATTCATGTTCAATCTCACATGAATTTGTCTCTTTAGTAGATAGACCTATTTTGGACTAATCTTGATAGAGTAGGAAGTGGTCGTACTTTGTTTGTCTACAGGGCTTATCGAGGAGCGAAAGATTGGAGCTCAACTCGGAGGGTGCAGGGACAAACGCCGGTAAAAGGTATTTATTTTCTACTTCCTCCTTACACATTAGTCCACCTAGATCTAAAAGGAAGTCAGTGACCATGATAAGCACTTTCTGTCTTAGAGTTAAGAGTCTATCTCTTTGAGGAGATCTACCTATCCGCAGGGAGATTTTCCTTCAACAGTAATGGACTCAAGTTTGTTTGATGGCTAATGGTATGAGTTTTGATATATTTGTAGGTAAAACTATTCTATATGGATAGTACATGTCATGTCATTTCCAGTGGTATGTGGAATATCGCATAACTCCTCACAATTAGAGATTTATGGCTATGTGAAGTTGGAGAACCCTCATGAGTCATATAGAAGCCCCAAAAGGTCAAAGTAGTCAAAGTGTTTGCAAAGAAGAAATTATTTAAATAATAAAGTGAAGTGATGAGTGTACTATAAGTCAAAGAGGATGAAAAAGAAATTATTTAAATAACAAAGTTATTGGAGAACTAATTATGGAAAGTGGTTAAGTTAAGTGGACAAGTGGTTATAAGTGGGTTAACCCTAAAATAATGAAAGTGGGTTAACATAGTTAAAAGGTAACCCCTTGAGGATGCTACATGAAATTATAAATAAGAGGCAAGGATCTCTCATTGAAACACACTTGAATATCATTGAATATCTATTTTTGTGAAAGATTATTTGGTCAGGTATTATTGATAGAGAAAAGTGTAACAGGAGAAGTGCGGTAGAAAAATTGCAGCAGGAAAACTGTGGTAGAAAAAGTGTAGCAGGAAAACTACGACAAGAAAACTATGGCATAAAAAGTGCGGAAACAAAAGTGTAGCAGAAAAACTATGGTAGGAAAAGTGCGGAAGAAAAAGTGCAACGAGAAAGGTGCGATAAATAAAGTGTGGCAGAAAAATCGCAAAAGGAAAAGTGCAGCAAAAAAATCGTAGCAGAAAAAGTGTGGTAGAAAAATCATGGAAGAAAAAGCATGGTAGTGGATTCTTGGCAGCAAAACCGCGGAAACAGAATGCTACAAAGAAAAAAGGGGTATGGTTCTCATATGTGTAGTGTTGAATTTATGAATTAAGTTGATGGTTTTCCCTGTAAATATGTTGGATGCCCTCTTGGGAGTTTATGGCTTGATGTAGATTTGATTTGAGGCATATCTACTGAAGTTTAGTATTGGTTCATGTTTGAGGGATTTTGGTTGAGGTAGGTTGTTGAAGTTATTGGTACAGATAGAGGTTGTATAACAATGAGGTTCTAGCACATGGTTTGATGTACAAACTTGTGGTATAGTGTTTGAGGTATATGTGATTAGATCAGATTGGTTGATGAGTTTACATTGACAGGTTTCTCAATGACATATTTAGTTTCTACATTTGAGGTATATGTGATGAGATCATATAGGTTGATTACAGGTTGTTTGGACACGTTATTGTGACAGGTTATTGGTACATATTTGGTGCATGGTTGATGCACTCATTGATGGTACATGTTTAGGTACAGGTTGGTGCATGGTTGATGCACTTGTTTATGGTATAGGTTGATTATAGGTTATTTGGTACAGGTTGGTGCATGTTTGATGCACTTTTTTATGGTACAGGTTGATTACAAGTTGATGTACAGGTTGATGCATGGTTCAGGTTATTGGTACAGGTTTTTTGGTGCAGGTTGATTGGTACAGGTTTACAATAGTATATCTCACAGTGATAGTGTGACAGTGGTTCCAACATTCTACTTATACGTCAGGGAGGTTGGATGAGGTAAGGACAGGTGGTTGTATCCACCTTCTGGTTGTAGCAAGAGAACATAGGGGGTTGGAGCCTCCTTCTGGTTGTAGCCAGAGAATTGGGGAGTTGGAGCTTCCCTCAAGTTGTAGCCTGAGAAACTAGGGGGTTGGAGCCTCCTTCCAGTTGTAGCTGGAAAACAAAGGAAGTGGGTGCTTCCAATGAATGTAATTATTAAAGACATATAAGAAAAAGAATTATGTGGTTTTCTCCCTCTTTGGGTTTCCACGTAAAAACACTGGTGTACTGTGTATGTGTATGATTGCTTATTTTTTCATTGTTTATTTACTCTGCAACTATTGGATGATAGTCCTACATTGATATAACACTTTCATTTTGTGGTTAAAAAAGATTAAATTGATTTATTATTGATTCACCCCCCCTCTCAGTAATCCAACATACTTATATATTTAAGAAGGCCACCAACTACGTGCAGACCTTCCACGAACCTCCCAGCCTTAGACCACACTACTCCAAGCTATCAACAGTGGGTCACCCCCGAGCTGGGACTAAACTTCACCCAGGTAAAGAGAATCCTAGGCTAGACTAAGGTTACAAAGTCTACAGGAAGGATTATGTCCCCAGGAGTCCACTCATGTACACAACTTATGGTCCCTCATTCCCCACATGTTTGTCCCACCCTAGGGAATGTGCCCCTTCTCTGCTCAATAGTCCTTCGGCTGCCCCACTCCCCTTCCAGGACTTCAACAACATGTCAAACAGGAAGTATCAGAGCACTACAACTTTCGTGAGGATATTTTTGGGAAAATCAATTTCTCAACAACCTCTCTCACATGGAGAGAGTTTCTCACAAGCTTGACAACTTTCTTCTTCAGTCCAACTCCCAAGCCAATGTAGTATGGATAATAAGGACAAAAAAATTGAGTATGGGCTTTGATAATGATAGCAAGCCACACCAGTCCAGAGAGAAACATGGGAAGCAACAAAAAAATGGCTAAGGTGTGATCTGGCTCAGGCAGTATGCAATCATGTTATACTTCACACAAAAAGTACAGGTTAGCTTCACAGGGTTTGCAGGTTTTAGACGTTGCAAAGGTCAATGATGGAGGGCATGACTTTGTGCATGAATTTTGAGTGTGTGAGGAAGGATGGAAAGAATGCAGAGAGAACCCCCACAATGGTTGATTTTCCCACATAAAAATGCATGCACCTTGATTGACACATGGCTCTCCTGGAGTATGAGTCCCTCCACTTGGGATTCATTCCCTTTCCAAGAAAAAATTAGGATAAATTAATATCCTCATCACATCCTTAAGAAAATAGATATATATTATTCACTTGGGTTTAAGATCTTAAGCTTAACCCTTTTTCATATCCTCTTATCCTCTTCCCTTTCCCTTCCCAGTGGAGCTTAGTCCCCCATAACTCTTTCTTTGTGGTCAGTCTACATGCAATGATGTAATTATATTAATGATGTGAGTATTTACATATACAAAAATCAGGCTCCTTGGCCTTCAACATCTAGGCTCTCCGACCTAATAAACAGAGAATCATCCCCGCTTATACAAACTTGGATCACCAACCTATAAACATAATTACAATTCAGAAGGGGTTCGACATTCGGGTATTACAATATCCTCCCCTTATTTATGCATTGCCCTCAGTGCATCATATTTATATATTACAACAATATTTTCAAAAATATTCAAAAAGATGTGGGTATTCTTTCCACATGGCCTCTTCATGCTCCCAAGTGGCATCCTCAGAGTCGTACCAGATCCATTGGACCTTTACAAGCTCGATGGCTTGATTCCTAAGCTGGTTGATTTTCTGGTCTAGAATGCATACCGGATGCACTTGAAAGGTGCCTTCTTTCTCCACCTGAATCACATTCCAATATATAACATGATTAGCATCAGGTATATATTTCTTAAGAAATGATACATGGAATACATTGTGAATGGTCATAGATGCAGGTAATGCAAGCATATAAGCTACAAGGCCAATCCTTTCTAGTATTTCAAATGGCCCATAATATATATCTCCCAACTTGGAACATTTTCCCAACTTCAGGGAACTTTTTTTGGCCTTCACTTTCAAGAATACATGATCATCCACTTTAAACTCCCTACGAGTTCATCCCTTGTCAGCATAGATTTTGTTTCTGTCTTGGGAAGCCTTTAAATTATGTTTTATCTTCAACATCTTCTCTTCCATTTCCCTGAGAAACTCTTCCCCAACTACTGCTCTATCTGATGGGTTGTCCCAGCTTATTGGTGTGCTACACTTTCTACCATAAAGTGCCTCAAATGGGCTCATCTTCGGAGATGCTTGGTACCCATTGTTGTAGGAAAATTATACCAAGTGTATATAGTCTTCCCATTTTGATGGTTTATCCATCACATACATCCTTAGCATATCCTCTATCACTAGGTCCACCCTTTCTGTTTGCCCATCAGACTTGGGATGATAATATGTGATGAAGTTCAGATTTGTTCTAAACCCTTTGAATAATCCCTTCCAGAAATTTGAGGTGAAATTTGGGTCTCTGTAAGACACAATTATCTTTCGTATGCCATGCAAGTGTGCTAATTTCCTCATATAAATATAAAAAACATTGGTTTCCTTATGAGTAATCTTCATTGGAATGAAATGGGAAGCTTTAGTAAGCTTGTCCACCACCACCATGATAGAATCATGTTGTTTTCTAGTTTTGGGCAATTTGGTGATGAAATACATTGTCACCACTTCCCACTTCCACTCATGAATGGGCAATGGCTATAGCAACCCATTTGGGTTTCTATGATCACCCTTGACCTTTTGACACTCCATACATTTAGCAATGTACTCAACAATTTCCTTCTGCATGTTTGGCCAATAATATTGGCTTTTGACTGTTGCAACTGTTTTCTGATATCTCGGGTGTCTAGCATAAGGTACATTATGCATCTCTTTCAATATCATACTCCTCAAGTCATGAGAGTTGGGTACATAATTTTTGTTCTTGCACAAGAGAATTTCGTCATTTGCCAATTTATAATCTTCAACCTTCTGATGCATTTTACGTTGCTGTAATTTTGTTACCATCTCCATGTATTGCAAATCAGTTTTTTCAGCCTCAGAAATTCTACCTTTAAGATCAGTTTGATACATGCTAATGGATGTAGCATGAATTTCATGCACTCTCCTACTGAGTGCATCAACCACCTTATTCTCTTTTCCTTTGATGTGCTTGATATCAAAGTCATACTCAAAGAGGAATTCCAACCATCTTCTCTTCCTGGCATTTAAATTTGGCTGATGAAACAAATATTTCATACCATTATGGTCTGTCCTCAGCTCAAATATTTTTCCCATGAGATAGTTCCTCCATTTATTTAAGGCATGCACTATGGCTGCCAACTTCAAATCATGACTGGCATAGAGCCTTTCATGACCTTTCAATTTTCTGGATTCAAAACATACCACAAAACCATTCTAAATGGGGACTCCACCAAGTCCTTCTTTGCATGCATATGTGAAAACCATGAAATCCTCATTAGAATCCACAATTCGCAGAATTGGAGCACTGGTTAACAACTGCTTCAATTGTTGGAAGCTTTTTTCACATTTTGTTGTCCATTGAAACTTCACCCCCTTCCTTTGCAAGTGATTGGGTTAGCAATCCTTGAGAACCTTACAATGAATCTTCTATTGTATCCAGCAAGACCCATGAATGATCTAGCTTTTGTCACATTCTTAGGTGTTCTCCATCCTTTAATAGCTTCAATATTTTCAGGGTCCACTGTTATCCCTTCTTTGGATATGATATGCCCCAAATAGTGAATTCAATTCTGATAAAATGAGCACTTGATCAATTTGGCATACAATTGGTGCTCACTTAACACTTGTAACACCATCCTCAAGTGATGCTCATGATCTTCTTCTAACTTGGAATATACAAGGATGTCATCCAAAAAGACAATGACAAACTTGTCTAAGTATTCCCAGAAAACACCATTCATTAAGCAGATAAAAATAGTTGGTGCATTTGATAACCAAATGGCACCACTGTCAATGCATAATGATCATACCTTATCCCAAAGGAAGTCTTTTTGATGTCTTCATCTCTGATCCTTACTTGATGGTATCCTGACCTGAGATCAATCTTTGAGAATATCCTTGCATCCTCTAACTGATCAAAGACATCATCAATCCTTGGAAAAGGATATTTGTTCTTTATAGTTACTTTGTTCAGTTGTCTGAAGTCAATAGACAGTCTCAATGTCATGTCTTTATTCTTCACAATTAATACTGGGGCACCCTAAGGTGACGCACTTGGGAATATATACCCCTTCTTCAGAAGTTCTTCAAGCTTCATTTGCATTTCTTTCAGCTCTCGTGTACTCATCCTATAGGGAGTCTTTCATACTAGAGATTCTCTAGGCATTGAGTTTATAGAGAAATCAATATCTCTCTTTGGGGGTAGTCCTAGTATCTCTTTGAACACGTCCTCAAAATCTTTCAAGACAACATGATCCTTAATATTTGGTAGCTTATCCTTCGGTGCTTTCTCCATATGAGCTGCAAATATTTGATATCCCTTCCTACAACACTTCTTCAACTGCATTGTTGATATCTCTCGAACAATAACTACCCTAGGAAATCCTTGGAATGTTCTTGGGTTCCCTTCCTCATTCAAGCAAGTGAATGTCTTGTTATAACAATCTAATACAACATGGTGTTGGTCTAACCAATCCATACCAATTAGATAGTCATATGAACCCAAGGGAGGGATGTTCAAATTTGCCTTAGTACTTAGCCCATTCATGTCCACTGGACATGATTTAACCATCTCAACAACTTTTCTCTTGGCTCCTGTAGCAGCTGCACCAGCCAAGATTTCCCATGCTTGCTTCTTGAAAATTACAATCTTTCCACTACCTTAGGATCTATATAGCTATGACTAGCTCTTGAATCTATTAAAATAGTAAAGGCATGGTTATTGGTCATACCTTCTACTTCAATCATGTGTGATTGAAATTCTTCTTTCTTGTTGTCCAGGGCTGCATAGATCCTTGGAACACTTCTACCCATGTCCTCCACTTTTTTAGCTTGCTGTACATTGTGGACAAATCACACTTTATCTTTTCTGTGAGGATAGTTTCTATAGAAATGGTCTCCTTTACAACCCCATCATTGAATGGGTGTCTACGTTGGCCTTTGACCACATGTCTTATTCATTATGGGATCTCTAGGGGTTTGTTATCCCTAAGAACTTTTTCTGAAGATTGTTCCCCTTCTTCCTATGTTCCATATTAAACTTCTTCTTTTCTTCCCAAGCTCTTTGGAAAGTAGGATTTCCCTTATGCTGATCATATAAGCACTTGGCTCTTCTTATGGTTTCCTTCAATGTCTTTTCATCATCATATTGAATCTTTTCACCGATGAAAGATGGCATCCCACTCAGGTATCTCTGGATCTTAATTGTGTCATCCTTGACGAAGGAGACATACTTCAATAGTTCTAAAAATCTCCTTTCATACTCCTCAATGGTCACACGGCCCAGCTTGAGTTCAAATAGCTCTTTCATATTTTTTTCATAATAACTCTTAGTTAAGTATTTCTTCTCAAAATGATTCTTGAATTCCTTCCAAGTCACATTTTTCTCTTTAATGTGTTGCACCTGCACAAGTTGATCTCACCACATGGATGCCTTTCCTTTAATCTGGTAGATAGCAATTATTCCTTCTACATGAGAATAATAGTTATGCAATTGGAAGTACTTCCTCATTCCTAGCAGCCATGTCTCAACATCTTCATCCCTTTTGTGTTCACCATCAAAAGTAGGAGGTTTTATTTTGTCCATTTATCCTCGCAGTTCATCCACCCCAGACCTTTTATGATGCTTCGTAACAGGGGATGGACTTGAGATGTTGTGTTCTCTCCTATTGGAATGTATTTGGAAGTGATGGTTGTTTTCAGACAAATCAATAGGTGCAGACACTAATAGATCTCCCTATATCCAACTAGATATAGAACAAAACAGGACAGGACACGATTCTTTCCCTAAGTTGTAGTCATTGAATCTACCAATAAGAAGGAACGAGTGACGTAAATTTATATCGCTTCCTTAGGTCTCTGTTGTTCCTGCTTTGCTCCGATGCTCCTGTGACGTCAGGTCCAAGACAACACAAACCAACCAAAGTGAAGATAAAAAAGTATATTCAATTTCAACTTATGCATATGATCAAGGAGTTATGCTATAAAACCATGCGAATGCCAACTCATTTTCTAGAAGATCCCCTTCTAGAACCTTCGTGACTTCTTCTCCTTTCCAAGCTTAAAAATAGGTTCGCACCCTATCTATGGAGTAGACTACGAACAGTTCACACCCTGAGTGTGGGTGGCCTACAAGAATGAGGGATTCTCGCAACCTGTAACATAGGCATCCTACGAACTCATCTTAAAAATGTGTTTTTTGGAAGAAGATAGCAATCACTTTTCTCAGGCAAAAATTCCTTGTGGGAGCCTGAACACATCAGTTGTAGAGACATCACTAGAGTGACCAAAATCATGTGTAATAGAATGCCCCCCAAAGTATGAGGCTGGAATCTGTGACAGTCGAAATAATTTGTAAACTACGTGTGTGTGTCAGAAACCAGGAGCACACCTAATTGGAAACCTGTAAACAATCAAGCATCTGCAGAATATAATACCAGTTCTGAGGTAGGCATTCCCATGCTTATATCACAAATGAATGGAATCACAAACTTAAGTCATGGCCACCAATTATACACCGTGGATCCATGCCGTAAAAAATGCTACAGAGCCACCAGGAATACACTGTGGATCTATGTGAGAAGACTTGAATTAAGATGACATAGCCACATGACATACAAAGTGGATCTATGCACCGACACAAATCATACATACTCCATCACAACCTGGATCAAAAAAATGATACCCAGGGTCTTCAATCTCATCATCTGAAAGTATGAATCCAGCCATGCGATTACATGTGTTGAAGTCGAACATGGTAAAAACCACTTGATTACTGGTCATTGATGAAAATCGTTACCAAGTGCGAGGGAAATCACCATTGATGTCAATGACTCCCAAGGTACTGAAGTACAATCCGAACGAATGCAAATGAATGAGATGAAGTCGAGCACTCGTCGAAATATCTTGATCAGGGATCAATGATGTGAAACCCCTGTCAAAAGTGAAGAGACCTGCCATTAAAGCATGCAGGTTCCAAGGTACTAAATGATTTCTAAGTCTCATCTCCGGATAATGAGTTGGAGTCGACGGAACAAGATTCGTCACAGGAGGGCCTTGATGTATCCCCCATCAATGACACAAAATAAGTAACAGATTTTGAAGATGAGACAAAGTATGAATATGAGTCGAAATGGACACAGGGAAGGTCAACACAGTAAGAATGGACAACTGCAGATGGCCGACTCAATAGAGGGCTCGTGTGAACTTCTCTTGAACATATGAACGACATGACCAAAGACTTGGAAGCACTGACTCAAAGATGACCCAAGATATGACCTTGTATCAAGTCGAACGAATGACAAATGGATTTCCCAAACCAGATTCAAATGATGAATAGGGGGTGTCATGTTCAAGAGTCATGCTTACTGCCATTAATATGAATACGAAAACACATCCCTTTCCAAAAAATTTCCCCACCATTTATGGCGAGTACCTCTTTATTTTTATGCAAGATTGAGGAGGATAACATATGCTTGATGATGTAAGCTCATCCTTCGGATGAGTCCCTCGGAGTATATTTAATGAACCCTAGGAAGGAGTGGTTCGGTCCCATCACAGGTCTGTCGATGTTTGTTTAACGAGTCCAAGGATAGAAAACTTGGGAGTTTTTCATGTTTTAAGAGTCTGAAAAACACTTAAAGAGAACTCTCCCAGTTCTTTTTTTGTAAATAAGTTCATCGAGACCGAAAAAGTGATAAACTATCACCCGTCAAACGTTTTCTTTAGATACCTTAACGAGTGTGAAGAGAACAAGATCGCTCGGCAATGTTTTCATTTTTATGGAGCATGAAAAGAGCTTAAAGGATACTCGCTTAGGTTCGTCGTTTTCATGTTACCATACGAGTACGAAAATACGAGAAAAAGTATACTCGGTTACGTTCTCATATATTTGCGAGCGCGAGAAGGAACAAAGATTGAGCTCGAGGCTTTTCCTATAAAAACCCTAAAAAAGTAGTCGTACATGCGACAAAAAGAAAAAATACCCCTACCCCCCTGTTCGGACTTCGAAATTGCTATACTTGTGACAACCATACTCAGAAGACCATTAGGGCAATGGGTTTTATAAGCAAAATAATATAAAAATCAATAAAAGATAGTAAAAAGTGAATAAATATGGGTAAAAAGAGGCTTTTTACCATTTCATTGTGATTTTGCCAAAAACTTGTCCAACCACCTCATTTTCTCCCAAATTTCCTCGCTCGATTGCAGGTGGCACAAGCGACCATTCGGAAAACCTTTTCCTCCAACGAGGTAAGATTTTGATCCTTTAGCTTTTCCATGGTTTATTTTTTATTTTTATTGGCAATTTCTTGGGTTCTAAGTCCATTTTAGGGTCCCACTATGCATTCGATCATTCTCGCAGGCGGGCCTTGTGGGACCTACGAGAATGTAATATTCGTGTAGGTGGCCTTTAGGGCACCTACAAGAATCTTGCACTGTACTAAAGGCTCACTTGCGAGGGCCGAAACCTAGATTTTAAAGTTAAGTTTTGCCCAATAAAAATCATGCAAAAGTTTGGAACAAGTTGCTAACTCTTCTCTCATGGCTCTTGTGCAGGTGTTTGATCATCACAATGCTGGAGTGGTGAGAAAGAGAACATGAGGAAGATGATGCTATTGTCAGCAATGACCCGGGTACAGTCACTGCCCTCTGGGACTGTGGGCTCTTGAAATTCTTCAGGACTCTGGGCATGAGAGCCCAACTCAGATTGTTGGAATACCTGGTCCATATGTGGGATGTGGACCAATAGTTATTTCATGTGGGAGTCCATACGTTGACCCTAGATATCAAGGATATCTATTTTCTAACAGGGTTATCACATCGTGGGTACCATGCTAGCTTGACCGATGGCTGAGGCGGCGGACTTCCTATGAGTGAGTATTGTCTCCAGTACTGTGTTCCCGAGGCAGAAAGAAGCAAGGGTAAGGTTGCTATTTGGGGGGTCCAGGACTTGACCCTGTGAACCATATTGTTCACTATAGCACGCATGGTCGGGAGCATGGCTCCACACATGGCTCTCCATAGATACTTCCAATGCGCCATAGAGTGCACAGAGCCTCGAGTCTTCAACTGGTCGGATGCAGTTCTCCACAGTATGAAGAGGAGATTGACGAAGTATAGGAGGTGTAACTTGAAGTAGTTTGGGTACAGATCACTTTTGGTGTCCTTCTTCCTCGAGAGGGTCCCACTGCTGAGACTACAGGTTGATTGGGGTTATCGGCCCCACAGGATCTGAGGATGTTGAGGTGGTGCAACCTCATGGCTCGACACATAGCAGGGCCCATCATCAAGTATAATGATTCATTTTTTGACTAGTTGCGGCCCCAGATGCTAATGATTGACGACTACGCATACAATGGTTTGGATTTCCGAGGGGATCCGTATTTGGCCCTGCCTGAGGATGCTCAGTGGGGTGATTTAGGTAAGAAGTACACATTTTTTTCTTTTTAAATGTTTTTGCAAGTTTTATCATATGAAATGTTTTTGCATTTATCCAAGAACTAATCAAAAAATATATTTTTGATGACATAGATGTGAGGCCATATCGACCTCCAAGAACATCTCCTATTCAACGACGAGGAGAGATAGCTCCAGTAGCGAGATGGGATGCTAAAGACTACGAGATAGTGGAGCAGAACTTGGAGGGGTTGATCACTGACATCCCATATATGGATATTGGGGAGATCCCTAGACATTACCACCGCCATACTGTGGGTGTGTCATAGTCTATCAGTTGACTGCTTCGTAGGGTAGCCCGATCAGTTGTGTGTTAACATGAGCGTCATCCATGACGCTATTTTGTAGAAGCCATGGGCTTCATATTTTTGAGATTTTGGTCCTTGGACAGAAACTTTTTGTAAAAAAATTTGATCGTTATATACATATATACGGCTCTTACTAGCTTATCTTTTTTTGTGTTATACATGTAATGTGTGATTGGTTTATAAATGGCCCAAATGTCTGTCTAACACATAGTTAGCTAATGCATCAGTGAATGTATTTAGACATCTAGGAATGTGTTGATACTCAATATAATCAAAATAACGTTCCAAGAGGTGAATTTGTAAATATACCCATAATAAAGTAGGACTTCGAATAACATAGACATTAATTAGTTGTAGTACTACTAGCTACGAATCGAGTCATATAACTAGGTGGCAGATACCAAGCGAAATAACATCAATCAACAATTCAACGACGACACTATATTCTGCAATATTAATGATCACACAACCAAGGCACACACCTCGCAAACTGATAAGTTCGTTTGTAGGTGCGAAAATTTCCCACGTAGCAGAAGCAAGGTTCTGAATACTACAGCTAGCACCATTGGCGAAGCCAATGTGGGGTAGTGAAGACTCCGACATCTAGAAACCAAGCACAATGTAACATAAGCGGTCGGGGGCAGAGACCAAATAATGAAAAAGCATACTACACTAACACACAAAAAGTATGATACAATAAAATACAAGCACTTATGCACAGGTGATCTTAGGCATAGTACTTCTTTAAGTACAACCCATTTCTGGGTTCACTCAAAGGGATATCGTCGTAGTCTACCAACTCGTAAGCTCCTTTCTCCAAAACTTGTCTAACGATATAAGGACCTCGCCACATAGCTTCAAATTTTCCATCTCCTAGCATATCTCGATCTTGTTGGTAAAGAAGAACCAGATCACCTTCGGAGAAAATGCATGGCCTAACATGTTTGTTGTATTGGGCTTTGACGCATTTCTTCTGGGCTTCTATAACCAGGGTGGCCTCGCGACGGGTTTCATCTAATTGCATGAGGTACAACAGATGTTCTTCTTCGACAGAAGTGTTTGGGAGAAGTTTGACGACTAGTTTTAGGGAGGGTATCTCACATTCAATCGGCAATATGGATTCTAGACCATAAACTAACTGGAATGGTGTAAACCCAATAGCAGACTTAACGGATGTCCGGTAAGCCCACAATGCTGAAAACAACATTGTGTGCCAACTCATTTTGTGAATCCCTATCATTCATCGAAGAATGGTAATGAGGACCTTGTTTATTGCTTCAACTTGGCAATTGTCTTGTGGGTAATAGGTTGTTGATTTTTCATGGTGAAGACCCAACTTTTTAGTGAGTTCGGACATCATGAAGTTTCTAAAGTGGTTACCGTGATCAGTAACGATAGCCTGAGGAACACCAAAATGAGAAATGATGTGATTGAATATGAATAATGTTGCAGTCCTTCCAGTATTATTGAATGTTGGCATCACCTCGGCCCATTTCGTAAAATAATCTACGGCTACAATAATGTATTCATGCCCCCCGGCCGAGTGAGGGTGATATTGTTGGATTACTGAGAGGGGGGGTGAATCAGTAATAGCGTAATTGTAATCATTTTTCTTCAAATGTTATATCAATGTAGAATTATTATCCAATAATGAGTAATAAGAAATAAACAATCACACACATACACAGTACACCAGTGTTTTACGTGGAAACCCAAATCGAGAGAAAACCACAGAATGTTTTTTCTTATATGTCTTGAAGAATTACATTCATTGGAAGCACCAACTTCCTTTGTTTTCCAGCTGCAACTGGAAGGAGGATCCAACCCCCTAGTTTCTCAGGCTACAACCTGAGGGAATCTCCAACTCCCCAATTCTCTGGCTACAACCAGAAGGAGGATACAACCCCCAATGTTCTCCAGCTACAACCGGAAGGTGGCTACAACCACTTGTCCTTTCCCCGTCCTGCCACCCTGAAGTAGAAGTAGAATGATGGAACCACTGTCACACTATCACTATGAGATATACCATTGTAAACCTGTACCAATAAATCTGAACCATGCATCAACCATGCATCAACATGTACCTCAACCTGTAATCAACCTATACCATAAACAAGTGCATCAACCATGCACCAACCTGTAATCAACCTGTACCATAAACAAGTGCATCAACCATGCACCAACCTGTAATCAACTTGTACCATAAAAAAGTGCATCCAACCATGTACAAAGTATGTACCAATCATGTGTCAACTACTCATCAATATGTACCAACATCATCAACTATACACCTCATGTATGTGCGCCAACTCATCAACTACTTGTCTCAACCATGTACTCAACATGTACCACAACCAAAATCCCTCATCAATTTCATAATCCAAATCTGATTTGTAGCTCTGTAATAGACCTAGTGTATATGATCACATTCCTGCAAACCTTCCTGAAATTTAAAAACAAGAGACTAGCATTTTCATCAAACTTTTCTTTAGTCTCACATGCCTAGTTTTGGATTAGTCAACAACCCTAACTTGAAGTAATCATAAATTTGAACCTGTAATGTATAAAGATCTGAAACTGATAAACAATTTTCTTCATTGTGTTTAATGCAATTAGTCCAACTGTCACTACTTGGAACCTCTCAAAAAAGGAGTTATAGCAAAAATGGCATATATTGCTGAATTTTGGCTTATTCTAGAGAGCGACCTTGTAGAGCATTCCCTGCACAAAATATTTGATGCAATGATCTGAAACTGTTATACAAAACACTACAAACTATACCCTAACCAACACATTTAGTCTCACTAAATTGGGATCTGTTATGAAGGAGTTATGACGTTTTTACCCGAAACACCTAATTTTGACTAGTTTCAGGACTAGCCACAAACCCTATTTTCCACGGAGTGTTACTCCCAAAATGCAAAGACCCAAAAGCTGAATTTTTTTCCACAGATACTTGGATATGTTTTCTCACTTTCATAGAAATTTCACAATCTAAATCATTATATAAAAAACGTTATAGCGAAAATGGTGAGATGACCTGTAAATAACATACCTTAGAAAGCACCATCAAAAGAATTTATCCTTCCTTGCATTTCGGCCTTTGTTTCTTCACCTTCACTTAGAATTACAGTTTATATATCCTTGGTTACCTCAGAAACATATAGATATTCAATATTCTCAAGTGTGATTCAAATGAGAGAGCCTTGCCTCTTATTTATACTCTCCAAGTAGCTTCCTTAAAAACATCTTCTAGGTCACTTGGCCCACTTTCTTTATTTTAGGGTTGGGTCCACTTCTAATTTCTCCATTAAAATTATTATTGAAACAATTTATTTTGTATTCACTTTGAATTATAATACACTAATCACTTCACTTTATTATTTACCTTTTAGAATCTCTTAAACCACTTTGACTACTTTGACCTTTTGGGGCTTCTAGATGACATATGAGGGTCCTCCAACTTCGTAAGGCCATAACTCTCAAACCGTGAGGAGTTATGTGACGTTCTACATACCACCAGAAATGGAATGACATGTACTATCCATATAGAATATTATTATCTGAAAATATATCATAACTCATACTATTACCCATCAAACAAACTTGGGTCCATTACCCAAACTTGGGGTCTCCAACTTCTCATGGCCATAACTCTCTAACCGTGAGGAACTATGTGATGTTCCACATACCACCGGAAATGAAATGATAAGAACTATGCATCTAGAATATTTTCCCTGACAAAATTACTTTCCTTCATCTCATTATTCCACAATTAAGCATGGGTTCTCTTACTCCACAAAGTGTCTTCCCGTGAGGGCTTTCACCATAAGGGGACCACTTTGAAGTTCATCCATATTTACTTCTTATCAACCATGACAACACAATAATAAGTCATATTCGCATCAAAAAATATTGGGTCCATTACCCAAGCCTTTGTGCTACGGGGCTTTCTTCAAGGGTTGACATCAATGACAACCAACCTTAATCAACAATCTCCCCCTTTTGCATTGATGGAAACACTCTGGTGAAATATTGAAATCATATCACTCATGCTCCCCCTAGAACCATGCCTTTTTCCTCTGCATCTGATAAATATGCTCCCCCTGGAACCATGCCTCTGTCGTCTGCATCTGATAAATCTCTCCCCCCTTTATCATCAATGGAAAAGGTATCTTTCCATCCGGGGCTACTCCCCCTGACAGACTGTCCTCTTATAGTGCTTCCTTGTGTACATATAAGACATATAAGATAAGAATTCAAAAAGCATTCATTTTTGGAGTAGAAATAACTCCAAGTCTTTGGCGAAGATATTCAAAGGCTTCTCGTAGAAGTGGTTTTGTAAAGATGTCTGCCACTTGTTCTTTTGTGCCCACATACTCAAATCTGATGCTCTTTTCTGCAACCTGTTCCCATAGAAAGTGATACTTCATTGGAATGTGCTTAGTCTTGGAGTGCATCACCGGGTTTTTTGAGATACTGATGGCACTTGTATTATCAAAATATATTGGAATGGGCTCATCATACTCAACCTGTATATCTATCAAAGTTTGTTTCATCCAAAGAACCTGTGTACAACATGCTACTGCTGCAATATACTCTGCCTCGGCTGTAGATAGAGATATCGATGATTGTTTCTTTCTTATCCATGATACCAAACACTCACCTAAGTAGAATGTTGCTCCACTGGTGCTTCGTCGGTCATCAATACAACCTGCCCAATCTGCATCTGTGTAGGCAATAAGTGATAGATCTTTTCCTTTTGGATACTTGGATACTATAATCCAAACTCTTATGTTCCTTTGAGATATATGAAGATCCTCGTTACTTCTAATACGTGTGATTCCTTTGGTGCTGCTTGAAATCGTGCCACCTGTCCAACTACCTACATTACATCTGGTCTAGATGTTGTCACATATGGTAGGTTGCCAATCATTGACCTATATTGCCTCTGATTGGTAGACTTTGAATCATCATCTTTTCTCAACTTACAACTGGTTTGCATGGGAGTGATAACTAGTTTGCAATCTTCCATTCTGAACCTCTTTAGCATTTCTATGATATACTTGGTTTGAGAAATAAAAATTCCTTGGTTGCTTTGATGTATCTGAAGTCCCAGAAAGAAGGATAATTCTCCAAGTAACGACATTTCAAATTCATTATGCATGTCTTTTGCAAATTTCTAGCTTAACTTGTCATCATCACTACCAAAAATAATATCATCAACATAAACTTCAATTAATAAAATATTACCTTGACTTACCTTGATGTAGAGGTTGTTGTCTGCACTTCCTTTTCTGAACCCTGCCTGCTGCAGATACTTATCCAGTCTGGAGTACCATGCTCTAGGAGCATGTTCTAGACCATACAAGGCCTTCTTTAATTTACACACATAGTATGTGTTCTCTGACAACTGAGATCCTTCTGGTTGTTCAATGTAGACTTCTTATTCAAGTTCCCCATTTAGAAAAGATGATTTTACATCCATCTGATATACTTTAACATTTTTGGAGCATGCATAAGCTAAAATCAAATAGATTGCTTTCATTCTCGCAACTGGGAAAAATGTCTCTTCAAAGTCGATTCCTTCAATCTGTTCATATCCTTTACGTACCAATCTAGCTTTGTTCCTTGTAACCTGTCCATCTTCATTCAATTTATTCCTGAAAACCCATTTTGTGTCGATCTCATTCTTATTCTTTGGTCTTGGAACCAATTCCCAAGTGTCATTTTTCTCTATTTGATCCAATTCTTCATCCATGGCCATATTCCAAAATTCATCCTTGCTGGCTTCTTCAAAACAGTTTGGTTCAATTGTAGATAAGAGTGTTAGGTGTGTTTGTTCTAGTGAACGGATTTTTCTTCTAGTCTCAACTCCTACATCTTTGTTTCCAATAATCTGATCTAAAGGATGATTCTTTTGTACTTGTTTGCTAGGTGTCTTTGGAGATACTTGTTGAACTTGCTCTTCTACTTATGTCGGATTCTCTCCATCTTCATCTTCCTCTTCTTCTTCTTTTTCATCTTCTTCTTCAAAAAGTTGTTCCATTGATTTATTTTCTTCTTTCTTTGATTCTGGTCTATCTGTTTCATCAATTGTTACGTTGATGCTTTCCACAACTTTGTTTAATCTTAGATTGTAACACTTGTATGCTTTCCTTGTACTTGAGTAACCAACAAGTATTCCTTTGTCCACACAAGAGTCAAACTTTCTCATTCTGCCATCTTCTCGTTTGATGTAGCATTTGCTTCTAAAAACTCTAAAGTGCTTCACATTTGCTAGTCTTCCTTTCCATAGCTCGTAGGGAGCTTTATCAGTGTTGTTTCTGAGCATTACTCTGTTTTGAATGTGAACTGTTGTATGCACTACCTGTGTCCAAAAAACATCTGTCAACTTTGAATCCATTATCATTGTTCGATCCATTTCTTGTACTATCATGTTCTTTCTTTCAACAACTCCATTTTGTTGAGGTGTCCTAGAGACGGAGAATTCTTTTTTTATTCCATGATTGTTGCAGTAGTCCATAAATTCCTTTGAGGTGAATTCTCCTCCATTATCCAATCTTAAGCATTTGATTCTTGAATCCATCTCATTTTCAACCATTTCCTTGTAGATCTTGAAATTTTCAAAAGCTTCTGATTTGTTCTTAAGAAAGCAAACTGCAGTCATTCTTGTATAATCATCAACTAATAACATAAATTATCTCTCACCTTTTAATCCTTTTGTTGTAGTTGGTCCAACTAGATCAGTATGCACAATTTCCAGTGGTTTTGTTGTTGAATATTCCTTTGATTTGAACCTAGTCTTTGTTTGCTTTCCTTGTTGGCAATGCTTGCATAAAGTGTTGGTTGGTTTCATGATCTGGGGAATTTCTCCGGCTGCTTCTCTTTTTCTGACTTTGACAAGGTTATCAAAATGAATGTGACCCATTCTTCTGTGCCATAACCAACTTTCATCTTCCTTTCCTAGACAACACTTTTCATTTCCAATTTCGCTTGAAGTTCTTGCAACTCTAGCAACCAATTTCCCTGAACCTTATTTTCTTATCTCACACTTTTGTGAATCAAAAGTAACTTTATGACCTTGGTCACACATTTGACTCACACTTAAAAGATTATGTTTCATATCTTCTACTAGTAGAACATTTTCTTCATTTTCATTCTTGTTCCCAATTTGGACTGTGCCTTTTCCAATGATTTTGGATGAATCATCATTTCCAAAGGAGACTGGTCCATCTCTTTCCTTTCATAATGTAAGAAACTTGTCTCTATCACCTGTCATGTGTTTTGAACATGCACTGTCAACATACCAACCACGTTTCTTCTGTTTATCTTGTAGAGCGACTGTGCATTCTTCATTTCTATACTGATCTTGCTTTCTTATCCATGTCATTTTCTGAGGTTCTTGTTTGTGACTCTATTGAGGTTCTTTAGGAGGGACTATCATTCTGCAATTTTTGGCCATGTGTCCAAAATTTTTACATCTGTAACATTCCACTTCAGTGCAAACCTGTTGTAACTTCTTCTCTGTGTTTCACTAGGTCTTCTTGAATAACCCCTTTGTGTATGGCTCTCAATGTAGTTATTGCTCCTTTTGTTAGCTCTGCAATTTACAACTTTATGTCTAAAATTATTACATGCATAACATAAACAAAAAAAAATAGTTTGATACCTGGTAGTTGAAGATCTTACGAAAGGAGGTGCTCTTATGAATCATTCTTCTTCTTAAGGCATGTCTATCTGCTATTGATTCTGAAATCTGAATCTTCTTGGTGGAGGAGTGTCCCTGTAATCTTCCTTGTATATCCTTTTATCCCCTTTTATTGTTTCTGCATAACTTTTTGGATTTGTTTCTTGCTTTGTTGTTTTGGAGCTTGATCCCTTTTCTGACTAATTGTATCCAATTCCGGACTTGTCAATATAATATTTTTTACTGCTAATAATGTCATCCAGAACTTTTGAGCTATTCTGCATATTTTTCGTTTGAATATCCTTTCTTAGTTTGACAATCTATGCTTCCAAGTTTCCAATGATCATGTCCTTTCCTTCTAGTTGTTCTTTGAGTGCTTCTTCAATTCTTTTATCTTTTTCTATTTGAACCTTCAATTTTGTGATCATTCGTTCTAGTTCTTGAGTGTCTTTTTTCTTATCTAGTTCTGCTTGTAGTTTCTTGCTTTTCTTCTTTTCTCTTCTGATAAGTTCTATGGCACTCATTAATTCTTCTAGGAAGTCAACTTTTGCCTCTTCAATTTCTTCTTCATATGCTTCTTCATATGCTTCTTCATATTTTTCTTCGGAGTCTTCTTTATCAGAGTCTTCTACTGCCATGAATAGAACTCTCACTGTTTCATTGTCACTGACTTCATCTTCATCTGATGATGAGATATCTTCTTTGGTGCAAAAGTTTTTCTTGAAAACTTTCTTTGTAGTTCTTTTACCTTTATATGTTTGTCTGCCTTTTGAGTAGCTTCATCATTTCTCTTTTTCTTATGAGGACATTTGTTAGCAAAATGACCAATACCATCACAATTAAAACAAATTAAAGGAAGCTTACCTCTGTACCTACCGTTGGTTCCCTTGTTCAGTCTTTTGACAAAGTTGGCCACTTATTCATCATCTTCTAAGACGTCGTTGTTGCTTCTATATTATTCTTGTTCCTTTTTCTTTTGCTTTGATCTTTTGGATGCTTTGAAGACTTCTTCTTTTACATCTGCATTTTCCTATTCAGTTCTCATCTCATATGCTGTGAACATTCCATGTAGTTCTTCCATACTTATTGATTTTAGATTCGATCTTTCTTCTAGTGCTGATATCTTAGGGTTGAATCTCATATGAAGAGATCTTGGTACCTTTTGAACAATTATAGATTCTTTGATTTCTTCTCCCAATCCTATGATTGCATTCACTGTTTCATCGACTCGTAAGAAGTAGGCTGTGATATCTTCATATTCCTTCATTTTTAGTTTTTCGAACTGACCTCTGTAGGTTTGAAGCTTTGTTGCTTTGACTTTTGAATCTCCTTCATAAATATTTCGAAGCTTGTCCAAAATATCTTTAGCAGATTTACAATGTGCAACTTTGGTGAATACTGTATCACTGAGACCATTCAAAAGTGCATTTATGGATTTGGAATTATTCTCACCAAGTTTCACTGCTTTGTCATTTTTTGGTGGAACTGTTGGTGCTGTGTATACATCTACAATTGATTTCCAAACTTGAAATACCTATGCCTGTATATATCTATTCATCCTTATGCTCCAAAAAGCATACTTTTATCCATCAAACGGTGGTATTCCATTTTTATACGAGTTGCTACTCTCCATGATCTACCTTTCAGTGGTTAAACTGATTTATGAAGGAACCTACTCTGATACCAATTGTTGGATTACTGAGAGGGGGAGTGAATCAGTAATAGCATAATTATAATCCTTTTTCTTCAAATGTTATATCAATGTATAATTACTATCCAATAATGAGTAGTAAGAAATAAGCAATCACACACATACACAGCACACTAGTGTTTTACGTGGAAACCCAAATTGGGAGAAAACCATGGAATGTTTTTTCTTATATTTCTTGAAGAATTACATTCATTGGAAGCACCAAATTCCTTTGTTTTCAAGCTGCAACTAGAAGGAGGCTCCAACCCCCTAGTTTCTCAGGCTACAACCTGAGGGAAGCTCCAACTCCCCAATTCTCTGGCTACAACCAGAAGGAGGCTACAACCCCCAATGTTCTCCGGCTACAANGGCTCCAACCCCCTAGTTTCTCAGGCTACAACCTGAGGGAAGCTCCAACTCCCCAATTCTCTGGCTACAAACAGAAGGAGGCTACAACCCCCAATGTTCTCCGGCTACAACCAAAAGGTGGCTACAACCACCTGTCCTTGCCCCGTCCTGCCACCCTGAAGTAGAAGTAGAATGATGGAACCACTGTCACACTATCACTGTGATATATATCGTTGTAAACCTATACCAATAAATTTGAACCATGCATCAACCTGTACCTCAACCTGTAATCAACCTGTACCATAAACAAGTGCATCAACCATGCATCAACCATGCACCAATCTGTAATCAACATGTACCATAAACAAGTGCATCAACCATACACCAACCTGTAGCATAAAAATTTGCATCCAACCATGTACCAAGTATGTACCAATCATGTGTCAACTACTCATCAATATGTACCAACAACATCAACTATACACCTTATGTATGTGCGCCAACTCATCAACTACTTGTCTCAACCATGTACTCAACATGTACCACAACCAAAAGCCCTCATCAATTTCATCATCCAAATCTGATTTGTAGATCTGTAATAGAATTGGTGTATACGATCACATTCCTGCAAACCTTTCTTAACTTTAAAAACAAGAGACTAGCATTTTCATCAAACTTTTCTTTAGTCTCACATACCTAGTTTTGGATTAGTCAACAATCCTAACTTGAAGTAATCATAACTTTGAACCTGTAATGTATAAAGATATGAAACTGATACACAATGTTTTTCAGTGTGGTTAATTCAATTCTTCCAAGTTTCACTACTTGGAACCTCTCAAAAAAGGAGTTATATCAAAAATGGCATACCTTGCTGAATTCTGACTTATTCTAGAGAGCGACCTTGTAGAGCGTTCCCCGCACAAAATTTTGGTGAAATGATCTGAAAATGTTACAAAACATACTAAAAATTTTACCCTAACTAACACATTTGGTATCACTAAATTTGGATCTGTTATGAAGGAGTTATGACATTTTTACCCGAAACACCTAATTTTGACTAATTTCAGGACTGGCCACAAACCCTATATTCCACAGAGTGTAACTCCCAAAATACAATGACCCACAAGCTGAATTTTTTCCACAAATACTTGGATATGTTTTATCACATGAATAACAATTTCACAGTCTGAATCATTATAGAAAAAAGGTTATAGTGAAAATGGTGAGATGACCTGTAAATAACATACCTTAGAAAGCACCATCAAAAGAATTTATCCTTCCTTGCATTTCAGCCTTCTTTTCTTCACCTTCACTCAGAATTCTGGTTTAGATATCCTTGATTACCTCAGACACATATAGATATTCAATATTCTCAAGTGTGATTCAAATGAGAGAGCCTTGCCTCTTATTTATACTCTGCAAGTAGCTTCCTTAAAAACATCTTCTAGGTCACTTGGTCCACTTTCTTTATTTTAGGGTTGGGTCCACTTCTAATTTCTCCATTAAATTTATTATTGAAATAATTTATTTTTTATTCACTTTGAATTATAATACACTCATCACTTCACTTTATTATTTACCTTTTAGAATCTCTTAAACCACTTTGACTACTTTGACCTTTTGGGGCTTCTACATGACATATGAGGGTCCTCCAACCTCGTAAGGCCATAACTCTCAAACCGTGAGGAGTTATGTGACGTTCTACATACCACCAAAAATGTCATGACATGTAATATCCATATAGAATAGTATTATCTAAAAATATATCATAACTCATACCGTTACCCATCAAACAAACTTGGGTCCATTACCCAAACCTGGGGTCTCCAACTTCTCATGGCCATAACTCTCTAACCGTCAGGAATTATGTGACGTTCCACATACCACTGGAAATGAAATGACAAGCACTATCCATATAGGATATTTTCCCTAACAAAATCACTTTCCTTCATCTCATTATTCCACAATTAATCATGGGTTCTCTTACTCCACAAAGCGTCTTCCCATGAGGGCTTTCACCATAAGGGGACCACTTTGATGTTCATCCATATTTACTTCTTATCAATCATGAAAAAACAATAATGAGTCATATTTACATCAAACAATATTGGGTCCATTACCCAAGCCTTTGTGCTACGGGGCTTTCTTCAAGGGTTGACATCAATGACAACCAACCTTAATCAACATACATGTCATGAAATCAATACCCCATTTCGTAAAAGGACCAACGGAGACCACAGGGTGTAGAGGAGTAGGGTGTGATCGTATTTTATTGTTGTAGTTCTAGAAATCATGGCATTTTTGGATGGAAACGATACAATCGTTGAATAAAGAAGGCCAAAAATACCCTGCCCGTAAGATCTTCTGGGCAGTAGCATACCCAGACATGTGACCACCACAGGCTCTGGAATGGTATTCATTGAGGGCTTTCTCGGCTTCATCAAATGTGAGGCAACGTCGAAAAATGGAGTCAATCCCACGACGATAAAGAGTATCACCGAGGATAATATACTGACGGGCTTGGTAACGTATTTGACAGCGATCAATGCTAGACAAATTGGGCCGAAAAGTCTGGGTCTGGAGATATATGATGATATGTCCATAGAAAAGGTCATCGGAACTAATCAAAAAAATGGATTCATCGGGTAATGAATCGGCTGCTACATTTTCCGTTTCAGAGCAGGGAAGGTCGCATATCAACTCGGAAAACACCAAGGAATTCTTGGACTTAGTGCATTCAAATTCTAAGTCAAACTCTTGGAGTATTACGATCCATTTGGAGTATTTTCCTCCTAGCAATTGGCGTGTAAGAATGTGTTGCATAGGGTTGCAGTTAGAAATTATCGTAGTCTTGCGAGAGAGGATATAGTGGCGGAAACATTGAACAGCTTGGACGGTTTCCAAGGCCAGTTTTTCAACATGTAAATGCTTGGTTTCGGTAGTCGTGAGACTCCGACTCAAGTAATAAATGACATGTTCTTCATGAGAATCATCCTCCTGGATGAGAACCATAGCGATGGTATAGTCCAAGGCTGCGAGGTAAAGGAAATAATCTCGACTGTAATCAGGTGGGGAGAGTAGTGGGGTACATGTCAAAGACAGTTTCAAAGATTCAAAATCTTTGTTGGCAGTGGTATCCCATATGAACTCGGAACCTTTCTTGAGAAGTCGCGTAAATCCAAGAGTTAGCTCAGCATAGTTTGGGATGAAACGACAGAGAAAGTTTGCATTCCCTTGCAAACTTTGTAACTAGCGAAGTGAGGAAGGAGGAGGGAGATTGAGAATCGACTTGAACTTCAAAGGATCTACCCTGATCCCTTGACATGAAACAATAAAGCCCAGAAGTCGGTCGGATACTATGCAGAAAACACATTTGTGGGGATTCAAGCGTATATGGTAAAACCGACATCGAACGAAAATGGCACAGATGTGTATTGGATGATTTACATGATGCATGGAATGAGCGGGTAAGTCATCAAGATATGGCTGCACAATGTGCTTTATGTCATGAAAGGCATAAGACATAGCACGTTGAAAAGTTGCACCAACATTCTTTAAACCGAATGGGAGTTTTCGACAGGCAAAAGTGCCCCAAGGACAAATAAAAGCGGTCTTGTGTTGGTCCCCTAGTACAATATTGATTTGACTATATCCGTAGAAACCATCCATCAAAGAGAAGATTTCGCTTCCAGCACAATCGTCGACGATTTGGTCAATGAAGGGGGTAGAAAAGTGGTCTTTAGGACAAGCTTTGTTAATGTCCCTATAAACAACGCACACGAGGATTGTGACTTGTTTCTTATCGATTGGAACAAGATGGAAACCCAGTCAGTTAGAGCCACCGGGTAAATGAAGTCAGCCTTAAGAAGTTTCTCAACTTCAAGCTTAATAGCGGCTTCTTTACGTGGGTGGACCAGACGAAGTTGTTGTCGGACGGGTTTTGCGTCCAGGTATGTCTTAATATCATGTATCACAATGTCGGGGTCAATACCCGACATTTCTTCATAGCTCCAGGAGAAGACATCACGAAATTCTTGGAAAAGAGACTTGTAGGTGACAACTTCGTCATGGGAACACGAAGCTCTGATATGCACATTTTCGACAATTCTAGGTTTTATGGATATGTCGAGGGGGATGGTGGGTGAGATATTACTTAAGTTCCCTTCGTAGAATAGATCATGTGTAGACTTGGGAATGGTAGAAATGACGACAACGGTCGACGGGGTCGAGATCCATTGGTAACCCTCGACGGTGTGTTGTTCCAGGAAGAGGATGGAATGATGATGTCCATTGTCCCAAGGGGTGTCTTCCATGGACATAACAGACCTAATCATCTCGTCCATGGGAAAAATGACGCGGAAAGGATCTAGAGATAAATGACCAAGAGAGGGGGTAGAAAGGGTTACCGATTGAATGGCTTGATAAGCGGATTCGACCAGACTCAAAGGCATTTCGTCTCCATAACGAAGATGATCGTCAGGGTTGGGTACCATCCATGGGTCGTAATATGCGGGGGTCCCATGAACAGAGGTGGAGATCATGTTGATCGAGGCAACAAATAGATGTGGAGCATAGGGTGGTGGTATGGGGAAAGTACCCATTAACGAGGAATCTTTAATAAGACCCACACCAATGTTCTCGTATCCGGGGGGGGTTTTGCAATGAACGGTACATTTCCAGTACATGTATCGGAGTGGAACAAGGCCAATTGGTCGATGGTCACTACTTTTCCTTGATTTTGGAAATGCACGACATGAAAAAGAGTTGACACAACTGCACGCATGGAATCAATCCAACTACAACCAAGTAGAAGGTTGTAATCGAGAGGAGCATCAAAGACCTCCACTTCAACTTGGACTGTTTTTCCTTCTAACGTAATAGGCAATGAAGGGAGGACACCATAAGGCTTAAAACTAGATCCATTGAAGGATTTGAGCGTGTTGTGGGATTCAGTCAAAGGAGGAGGGTCGATGGATTTCTAGCAGGTAATAGACATGACACACGTCGAGGCACCCTCATCAATAACTGTCCTACAAATGTTTTTTTCTGAGACAATAACTTGTATTTGGAATGCGAGTTGAGGGGGTAAACTTGGAATGTGATCTTCCAAGTCAAAAATTATTAAATTCTTATCCGTAGGGTCGAATCCACCAATAGATTTCAACTGTGCCTTCTACTGTATAGGACAACTTTGAAGGACTTCGAGGGCTAACATCGTGGATGGTGCTTGGGCTAGATCTTCAACAATATTGTAGTTCTGGGCAGCACATGCATGAGGATTGAAAGTCGATTTCCAAACAACACCCTTTGCAGGAGGGTGAAGAACTGTGTCTAGGCTAGGTCGTTCGAGATGAAGAGGACGGTTGGTAGGTGGAGTCGTAGGAGATGGTTGGACCACCAAAGGAGGTATTACATCGACCTTCTCTTTGGAGGAATAATAATATTTGGCTCGAGTAGTAAGTGTGATGTCATTCTTCTTTGAATCACTTGTACACATTAATACATAGGATGTATTGGAGGCGGAAGGTTGGTCATGAATGACCAATTGGGCATGTTGTTGAGATGGGAAGGGTTGTGACAATACGGCTGGAGTGGAAGGTTTCATGGTCTCTTGAAGGAACTTAGTAACCTTCGCTCGTCGTGGAAAATCCTTAGTGTAGTGATCATCACTATAGATAAGACAAGGGTATCAGGGTTTTCTCTTATCCCTATCATCGACAAGCGGGGTTTTGGTTTTCTTAGTTTGTAGATTATTTTTATCCTCCTTGTTCTTACCCTTTCCTTTTTTGGATTTATTTTTGCCGGCAGGGGTAGATTGAACAGAATTTGCCTCAGAAGTCTTGCTGGTGAGAGGGGTAGGAGATGGATCATTTTGAACATTAGAAGAAATGGGTTTGGGGTTGTTTCTAGAGGTATGGATGGAATGCGGTTGGGCATGGAAAGTTCCAATCACACCGTCAGCTGCATGAGAAGCAGCGGGAGTGGTTGAAGTAGCAGAAGTAGAAGGACGAGGTGCATCAGGAAGTAAGTCATAAAGAGTACCCATTTGTGAGTAAATGAGGTCTAGGTATTGGGCAAGATTGATTTCCTGTTCTTCGGTGACAACTCCACCCATGGCAATGTCACGAGCGATGTCGTTCACGAATGATTTCGTGAACCACTCTGCCAGCAACTGATAAGGAAGTTCGATTTTGATGAGACGTTGTCTCCGTCGCCACTCATGAATGTGATTAGAGATATGAGTGGCCTTAGTTTGTTTGAAAGAACTCAAAACCTCGGTTCTCATTTCGTAGCGAATCGGTAACTGGTAGTGGGTGAGGAAAGCCATAGAAAGGGTGTTGAAGTTGGTGAAGAAGCCTCATGGTAATTATATATACCACTTCGCGGTGGAACCTATGAGGGTTCACTGAAAAAGGTGTAAATGAATAGAGTCATCCATCAAGGAGTTGGATGAACACCAAAGGTGAAAGGTCATTACATGATTGTTCGGGTCCTCTTCCAGTTTGCCATCGAATTTAGGGATTTCAGATGGTAGTTTGGCCAGTATGGCGAGCCATTAAGGAGAGTGACGGATCAGATCATTTAAAATCCTTGACAGATATGGGAGGTCCAGAGTGTCTAAGAAAGGTAACTGTCTATTCACATGCAAGTACTAGTGACATTGGGGAGGGATTCTCATCGGTAAACTAGTGGGACCATAAGAAGTTTGCATATAATGCAAAGATCTGGGTAGATTTGGTTGTTGGTGTGGAAGTAAGTAATTCATAGGGTTGTACCCTTGAATAGGGGCATGGGGTTGAGCATTCGAGCCCCAAATAGAATTAGATATACCTGGATAGGGTTGGCCTATACTAGGGGGTATGACAGAGCTAGCTTGAGGTTGTTTCCCCCCAATCGAGTGAGGATTATTTTGTATAAGATGATTCCAATACTGGACCAAGGATGGAGGTATGGTTTTTCCATAGGGTGGGGTCGGTGGGGGTTGCCCTCCAATCAAGGATTGCATCCCAGTTGGGATTTGTTCTGCAAAAGGGGGTCGTGTTTGGCCTCCTTGGTGAAATTGTCCACCAACGGGAATCTGGTAATTAGGTGCGAAATATGGGATGGTGCCACTAGGATCAGTGCCTCCGATAGAGGATGGAAGAGGTCCTCTGAAAGGGGGTGGAGGAAGTGTCAGAATGAAACTAGGAAGATGGTTCCCGAAAGGAGTGGAACCGCCAGGAGTCCCGGATGAGGTTTGTGTGCGAGCAGGAATAGAAGCATTCAACGCATGATATCTGGGTGGAAGTGGTGGGGTGTTTCTGGGCGAAAGAAGTGTGCCAATGGGGGGTTGGCCAGACATTGTAATCCTAGTGTGAGGATTTGTAGTATCCGAGACCATTGTGTAATGGACCGCTTGTAGAGGGAGAGTCAAGATGTGGTCAGCTGGTGGAGTGTCTGTACCAGAAAAATAATATGTAGTAGTAAAAGGTATTGTGGTTGGATCAGATGTTTTGGGTAGCTCAGGTGTGACAGTGATATCAACGCATGCTCCTGAGCCAAAGAGATGCCGTCTAAAAATGCCAGTAGTCCAAAGAGGATCTTGACCCTCAGGTTATATGAAAGGTCTGGTTGGTGATCCAAAAGACTGAACAACTAGATCTCCGGAAGAATTCACTCAAATAATACGTCTCTCAGAGTCGGTAAGAAGTCGGAAGTCCTCTCGAGAATTGGTAATTTGGAACCGTTCTAAAGAGTTATTTCTTTCCACTTGTGGAGTGGCAACGTCTTGGACTTCACTCTGTTGAGGAGAGCCCTCCAGTGAGTTGGTAGGCAAGGGGTGAGAACCTTCCAGATCTTCTGGGGCTAGGCCTTGCATTCTACGTGAACGGCATGGAGGGTCAATTGTGATCGATTTAGAATCTTACAAAAGAAATTCTAAGGCCAACTTGGGTAAACAAAAAACATGTGCTAGTAAAATCTAGGAAGCAAAACCAAGCAAACAAGACCTTCCAATTCCAAAGTCACTAGTTGGTGATGAAATCCAACGTTGCAATGACAAGATAAGAAGGGGTTGGGCTAGGGTGGAAACGTTACGTTGACGCCCTTCTTAACGGACTCACACCCTGGTGCAAGCTCCCACACATAATCATGGGTATACCCTCCAAGGAGCCCAAGTGAGTTTGGCCAACGTCGATTCTAGGTATCGTGAAGACTTACCCCTTCACATTCACCTTATGTAAGACCCTAAGAAGGTAGGATACTAAGGTTACCACCAACAACAATAATGCCTGGGGTAACAGTCGATAGTCCGATCCACATGCAAGGGCAGGGTATCTATCCCGAAATTAGGTTGAGAGGCTTCCACTCATCATTGTGGGTATACCTTCAAGTGACCCCCGTAATACGTGCAATCTCTACACTGATATCAACAAAGAAGGGTGAGTAACTTTGTCAATATCAATGCGACCTCGAGTTTGACCTGTTTTGTGCTTTGGAGAGTATGTTTCACTGCCTATTCCAAAGCTCTAGCCTAACTAATGTTGGTGTAAAAGAGTCCTAGAAAAAGTTACTAGTTGGATTTTAAAATTGCGCAATGTTATTAAGGGTTGTTGTTACTCAAAAGGAGACGGAAATGAAATTGATGTTGTGTAAGACTCTGACCCAAAAATGCATAAATAGGAATGAATGATACAAATTTTTTGTTCAATCAATCCTATCTACAAGAGGGAAAGAGGAGTTTTCTGGAGCAATACAAACTACGATGTATGATCTTCTTTGAAATGTAATATCAAACAACCATGAACAATGCAGATTCCCTATTCGTTCTTTTCAGTACTTGAATGCCAATATTTTCGAAAAAATTTGCTTAAAAAAGAAAATGTCTTTAATTTTTACTAGAAACCAAACAACAAGGGTGGAACTAAGAAAACAAAACAAGCAACCAACGAAAAAGAAATACACAACAAACACCCAAACCAATATTTAAATGAAGACAAAAATAAAAAACTGACAAGACCAATCTCTTCAAATGTACATGAGTAACAATTTTCCAAGTAATAAGCAATTGAAAAGAATAATTGATCTCAACTTTTAAACCAATCAAAGTCTCCCAACCAAACAAGCACTCGGATTTTAAAACCGGAGATTATACCCTTGTTGTGAAAAGGTCAAGAGGTAAAAATTGAGAAAACATGATTGAGAAGAGCTTAATGATTCATGAGATTTGAAGTCAAGAAACATTCAATCACTGGCCAGAGAAGTTATTCCTAGACACACAAACAAATATGGGCATCTGAGGACACAAAAGACTTCATCCAAAAATTTTGCAAGTGGGTTTGCAGGCTGGAAGTGTGGTACAGTACGAGAATCAAGGATTCTTGCAAGCTGGAAGTGTGGTACAGTATGAGAATCAAGGATTCTCGCAGGCTAGACATAGGTAGAATGTGAGAAGTTCGCATTGAACTTAACAACAGGGTGCGAACTTTAGTAGTTCTAGCAGGGTACAGAAGGGTGCATTGCGAGAAGGTCTATAATCAAGCAAATTTTGGAAAAAGAATAAAACTTCTGAGGGAACTTCTGGATCTAGGGAGTCTGTAAGGGTCTCCTCAAGACTCAGAGATTGATGGGAATGAAAAATGGTAGGTTAAGAGAAAATGGCCAAGAAAAAACCACCAAAAATAGGTTGTATCCCTAGTGGAGTCGCCAATTTTGTTATCAAACAAATCGGTAGGTGCATACAATAACAGATCTCCCTAGATCCACCTAGATCTAGAACAAAACAGGACAGGCCACGACTCTTTCCCTAAGTTGTAGTCATTGAATCTACCAATAATAAGGAATGAGTGACATACCTTTATATCTCTTCCTTAGGTCTCTGTTGCTCCCGCTTCGCTCCGGTGATCTAGTGACATCAGGTCCAAGACAACACAAACCAACAAAAGTGAAGATAGCAAAGTATATTCAATGTCAACTTATGCATATGATCAAGGAGTTATGCTATAAAATAGCAGTGATTTTATGGGAAAGGGACATGCCGTTGTATTATATTAAATGAAAGTAGAAGGTACAACCTGATCGCCTTGATGTCGCAAGATTCCTTTCAGTGACCCTTGGTTCCAACACACACACTTGCTCTACACTTGCATGAAAAAGATCAAATTCCCCTTGATAGACCAAATAGAGTCTTCAAGCTTCTGTCCAAGCAGGGTTCTTCACACAATTCTTTCACCAATTCTTCATTCAATATTGCTTAACCTTTTCCATGAGAAACCTTTCAATATATAGGAGAAGGAGGGATGGTTACATGGATGAGGATGATCCCACCAAATCTGAGAAGTCAGTAGGATGCCAACCATGCGAATGCCAACTCATTTTCTAGAAGATCCCCTTCTAGAACCTTCGTGACTTCTTCTCCTTTCCAAGATTAAAAACATGTTCGCACCCTATCTATGGAGCATTCTATGAACAGTTCGCACCCTAAGTGTGGGTGGCCTGCTAGAATGAGGAATTCTCGCACCCTGTAACATAGGCAGCCTGCGAACTCATCTTAAAAATGTGTTTTTTGGAAGAAGATAGCAGTCACTTTTCTCAGGCAAAAAGTCCTTATGGGAGCCTGAACACATCACTTGTAGAGACATCACCAGAGTGACCAAAATCATGTGTAACAAAGGTGATGTCTACTACAACTCCTTGTTCTTCTTTCCTCATCAGGGGACCTATGGCTTCGTGATTTGTTGGAGCCACTCTCCATATCCAATTTATTTTCACTTATATCCAGGATCTATATTAACTTCATGTTGAAGTATTCCTACTTATCCTCGGCCTTCATAAGCCTTTCATTATCATCCTTGTGGCTCTGTACATCTGTCTGCAATTTTATAATGATCTCAGCCACATTTATGTCTTCCTCCTTTCCTCCTCCATGTCCATTGGAGTTGGATCCTTCCACACCCAACTAGACATTCATCCCTCTTATTTCATATTCTTGACTATGTATCATCCATATCTCTTCCCTCTATTTTGATTTGGATATGATCAAGTTGTTGTTAATTCTACAAAATGTGCAGCCAACAGAACCTTGTCAGGCTAATTGATTCCACAATTTTATAAAAAACAATGAACCATTTTGGTTCAATAACCTATCAGACTTGTTTCCTCTAATTTTATGAGTAGATTTTTTATCAATCCCCTTTTCTGGGTGGGAAGATATGTTTTGTTGTCCTAGACCTTTCCAATGACTGCTTCCTTTCTCAATTCTTAGCTTTGAGAAGAAAGTTATGTACCTTTAATACTTGTGTTTTTTCTGTGTTGCACTCCTTATGCAACTGATCTCATTTCTCTGAGCTAAATTTCTCTTAGATCTTTGTTGGATCCTATCATAAAGTTCCCAGGCCTTCAATACCTCTTTTGATGCAATTCTGAACCAAACAAAACCCACGAGCTTCCTTCCTAACCCATTTTTCCTTCTTTAAACTAGTTTTTCAGGCATTTAGCCCCTTTTCTTTGTCCCACAATCTCATGTGACCATAGGCTATGACATAGTGCTAATAGATAGGTGCTTATATGGAGCCTAGGGAACTTTGGGGATTCAAAATTTTGGGCTTCAAAAGTTTTCCTTCCTTCTTCACTCATTTTCCCCGAACACAAAAGTGGTCGACTTCTGAAGGGTACCTCTTAAGAGCATCAGGGCTCCAAGCTTTGGGGTTCCTGACTGCAGTACTCTGTAATTCCTTCGAAACTTGAAATGGTGAAGCTCTCTGGAACTTCTCTCTTTGAAGGTTTCACTTCCTTCTTTCTTTGTTCACCTGATCATCAGACTGATGAACTGCTGAGGTCTAGTCAGGATCCATGTATCAGTGTGCCATGTGGTAGAGTTACGGAATGGACACATGGCTCCATCCAATGGATGACATGTGTCACATATTAATTGGGCATGAAGGTCCCTTGAAAATCCTAAAAAACGATGACACATGGCACATATCTCATGTTTCCACATCACCCCAGGTGATGTAAGTAGATTGTGTCACCTCCATGACTTCGAAACTTTAGAATTCAGAGGTTCTTACAACTTTAAGATCGACGATCCTGGAAGATTGCAGAACTTGAACATGCTTGTGGTTTAACAAAAACCCCGACTTCTACAATGGAAAGATGTGTGATGGAGCGGAAATCAATGTCCATTTTTTATCTTTGTCCTGATGGAGATATACGATCCCGATTGATTGTGGAATGTGAAATATCCCCCTAATTACTTTTCCTTTGGATTTCCACAATTGTTCTCTTCCTTTGATATATTCAATGTGGATTCGACGGTCATGATCTCACCCTTCATTGGTATGGTATTTATGAACTTCTGAACCTTCCGAGATCCACTTAATTAGTAAAACTGTCATAAATTAAGGTGGTGACACGTTGCCCCACGGTCGAGTGACACATGTCAGATCATTGTTGTTTCAATAGGGCTTGACAAAAGTACAAATCCATATGACATGTGGCATGCCTAGAGGAGGTCCACATCACCCCAGGTGACATCATCATGCCACATCACAATCCATCACTCCGGTACATCGAAATTTCAAGCTTCGGGAGATCCTACTCCTGCACACTCTATAACTCTTGAATGTCGAACCAACGAACTATTGAACTGGTGCCTCTTTGGAGCTTCGATGCTTCGAAGCTTTATAACTCTGGACTTCAGAGGTTTTTGGTGTTATTCACCATATAATAAATCAACGGATTTCTCCCTCTCTTTAACCAATGACCACGATCAACTTCAAGACTCTGGGCTTCAGGATTCTTAGACTATCCACATTCTCAACCCTTCTAGAGTACCAAGTCTCCGGACTATTGGATCTACTACCACATATTCTATGAGATCAACGATCAATATGGACTCTAGAATTTGGGAGTCCTTGACCTCAATTGTTTATGCCTTGAATCCTCCAGAATGCTAATTCTCCGGACTACGAGATCTACTACCATGTTTCCTCTCCCGATCAATGGATAGGGTTTACTCCGCTCTTCAGAGCTTTGGGAGTTTCACCTTCATCCCACTTCATTCCTTATGAATGTCGAATTAATGAACTTGACAATCTCCTTTGCTCAGCAGTCAAATAATGTAGTGACATGTGTGTTAGAAAAATAGGACTGTGGAGCAATAAAATAAGAGAGACACACAATATAAGAGAGACACAGATTTACATGGTTCACCCAGTGTGGGCTACGTCCACTAGAGAAATTGTCGGGTCCTTCCTTTATTATTATCCAGCAAATGAAGGGATACAACCTACAGAAAAACCCGTTGTAACTTCCTCTTCTTTCTCTCACAGTCTCCTCTCTCAGAATACAATATGCCCCATCATCCATAGCCACGATACATTTCCCTCATAAAAGAGGGTTTCCTTCTAGGGAAAAAAACCCTAACACAATCTCTACCGTTAGATCTGTGACCTTATAATGAACGGTCTAGATTTACAATGAAATTACAATATACTTTTAAAAGGCAATTTTTGCTTCGGGGGCCCCCGCTGGGGGCCCGCTTGACCCCATACCCCCCAACCGGGGGGATAGCCCCCCTAGACCCTGCAGAGGGGGTACCCCCCCTCTGCACTCCCCTGCGTGGAAGAGTGTACATACTTATGGGGTGTAAATACTTCATGGGGTATAAACACGGATGAAAGCAAGGACCTCTAAATCAGGAAGATATTCAGGCTCCACAACCAACAATCTCCCACTTGGAGACTGATCTCAACAACTCCACCACTGTTGTATATGCTGGACTTTGAACCTTCTTGGACCTGGCAAATTTCTCATCTTCATCTTCATTCTTGAAGACCAACTGAAACTGAGCAGGAACTCAGTTTCTCCCTGGTTACTCCCTTTGTTAACATGTTTGCAGGATTCTGGCTAGTCTGTATCTTTTCCAGCTTCAATTGTCCATCTTCCAAGGCGGATCGTATAAAGTGGTACCTCAACTATACATTCTTAGTCTTCGAATGGAAGGATGAGTTCTTTGCAAGGTGAATCGCACTCTGACTTTCACAGTACAACCTGTTGTTCTCCTGCTTCTTTCCCAATTCCTCCATAAACGTTCGTAACCAAATCATCTCTTTACTAGCCTCTGTAGCAGAAACATACTCTACCTCTGTAGTTGAAAGTGCAACAACCTTTTGTAGTTTTGAAATCCAACTTACTGTTGTTCCACCTATAGTAAAAACATACCCTGTGGTTCTCTTCCTGCTATCTTTATCACCTGCCATATCTGAATCAACATATCCCTGTAGAAAAGTGTCTGAACCTCCAAAACACAATGCATGTGTAGTAGTACCTCTCAAATACCTGAGAATCAACTTTACTGCCTCCCAATGTTCTTTACCTGGATTGTTCATATACCTGCTCACAACTCCCACTGCATGTGAAATATCTGGTCTTGTGCAAACCATTGCATACATCAAGCTGCCAACTGCTGATGAATATGGGACCCTAGACATGTATTCTATCTCCTCCTGTGTCTTGGGACACAT
>JASDQU010101599.1:15295-30246 GCA_032191745.1 Picea mariana | reverse complement strand
CAGTCTTTCTTCAGATGTCCTTTCTTCCCACAATTCTATCACTCTATCTTTCCAAGTCTGGATTTGGATCTGCCCTTCCTAGAATTTCCACGGTTTCCTAAGCCCTTTCCTCTATCCTTTTGTCTTCCCCTGTTCTCCATGTTCAATGCATTTCCTGATGTCTCACCTGTTCTTTTCCATCGCATTTCCTCACTAAGGATAACACCAACAACATCATCAAATTTTAAAGTCTTTGAACCAGAGACAGAGTTACTTACAGCCATGACCAAGCCATTCCATCTTTCTGGCAATGAGCACAAGATTAGAAGAGCCCTAACCTCATCATCAAAGTCCACTTTTACAGAACTTAGTTGATTAGTAACCATATTAAATTCATTTAAATGATCTGCAAAAGACCCACCTCTTGACATATTCATATTAAATAATCTCTTCATTAGAAATACCTTATTTGATGCCGAGGGTTTTTCATACAATTTGGCCAACGCATCCATCAAACCCTTCATTGTCCTTTCTTTCGAAATATTGAAATCCATCGACGCTGTTAGGCTCAGTCGTATCGTTCAGAGAGCCTTTCTGTCAAGAATCTCCCATTCTTCGTCCTTCATGGCCGTCGGCTTCTTTATTACTCTGCTCAATGGTAGGAATAGATCCTTCTGATATAAATATTCTTCCATATGCATCTTCCATAACTGGTAGTTTTGGCCATTAAATTTCTCGACCCTAAACTTTCCATCTTCCGACATTGCTCCCACTCGAACCAGGAACCCTCTTTTCCTGCGAGTTACCTTACATTCTGATACCATTTGTTAGAAAAACAGGGCCACGGAGCAATAAAACAAAACACAGAAGACACACAATATAAGAGAGACACAGATTTATGTGGTTCACCCAGTGTGGGCTATGTCCACTAGAGAAATTGCCAGGTCCTTCCTTTATTATTATCCAACAAATGAAGGGATACAACCTATAGAAAAACCCACTGTAACTTCCTCTTCTTTCTCTCACAGTCTCCTCTCTCAGAATACAATATTCCCCATCATCCATAGCCGCGATACATTTCCCTCATAAAAGAGGGTTTCCTTCTAGGGAAAAAAAACCCTAACATAATCTCTACCGTTAGATTTGCGACCTTATAATGAACAGTCCAAATTTACAATGAAATTACAATATACTTTTACAAGGCAATTTTTTCTTCGGGGGCTTCGCCCTCGAACCCCCGCTTGCCCTCAGACCCCCCAGTCGGGGGGATAGCCCCCCGGGACCTTGCAGAGGGGGTACCCCCCCTCTGCACTCCTCTGCATGGAAGAGTGTACATACTTATGGGGTGTAAATACTTCATGGGGTATAAACACTGCTGAAAGCAAGGACCTAAGAATCAGGAAGATAATCAGACTCCACAACCAACAATGTGGCCCCACAGATGGGTGACACATGTCAGGTCCCAAATGGTAATAAGGGATTGTAAATGGTACAAAAACAAGTGACACATGACAGGTTTAGGGTAGGTCCATGTCACCCTAGGTGAAATCATCACACCACATCATATTTGACGCTTTAGGACTTCAACACTTTAGGCTTCGGGATATTCCACTCCAACCCACCTTATAACTCTCAAATGGCGAAGTTTCAAACAATTCCACATCACTCTAGAGCTTCGAGACTTCGGAGCTTCGAGACTTCTGAGATTTGAGCTTTGAACGATTTTTTGGTTGAAAACCACATAACCCCAGACTGTCGAAATTCCAAACATTTCTCAATTTGCGGACATGTGTCTCTAGAAATGGATGGTCTGGATTGGTTCTAGACTTCAGTTCTTCAGAGCTCCGAGCTTCTACAATTTTCTCTGCTATAGTTTTAAAAAGGCCGGAGGGGTGAAGTCCAAAGAACTTCGTTCCTTAACCTCCATGCAACTTCTTCGGATCCTATGGTTTTGAGGGGTTTGTCCCTTCCCGAACAAATCCAACAACCCAAATTTAATTTTTTTTGGTTCCAAACCCACGGTTACCGCGGTCTCTTTTCTCTACTGAATTTCTTGAACTGCTATACCTCTGGAGCTTCTAAACACAACCAAGGTGTTCTCGTGGTGCCTTATTATTACTCAGAGATGCTATGAAGTTCAAATTTTTCCATCTCGACAAAATAAATTCCCTCTAAACTTTTTCTTCAATAACTACTCATATGGCCCAATTCAGGCTCAATGTCGAAAACTGGGCTTTGATACCAATTTGTAATGATCCCCAATATCCCAAGGTCGGGGCATGCTACCTCAATTATGCTTTGTTCAAACTCATATACCAATTTGTAACCACCCCAACATCCCAGGTTGGGTCAGTCCATCTTACAGAAAGACTCCCTTTATTTTGTGGAAGATAGCATACTTAATAAATTAAAAACAAAAATCTACTTTATGTTAACATACACAGAAATATGCGGAAGCGTATAGTAAATAAACACATGTGTAACATACATCATGTAATTAAGCATATATAAAGAATATGTATATGTTTAAGAAGGCCACCAACTGCATGCAGACCTTCTACAAACCTCCTAGCCTTAGACCACGTTGCTCCAAGCTATCAACATTGGGTCACTGTCGAGCTGGGACTAAACTCCAACCAAGGTAAAGGGAATCCTAGGCTAGGCTGAGATTACAAATTCTACAGGAAGGATTGTCCCCAGGAGTCCACTCACTTCCACAACTTATAGTCCCTCATTCCCCACATGCTTGTCCCACCCTAGGGAGTGTGCCCCTTCTTTGCTCGACAGTCCTTTAGCTACCCCACTCCCCTTCCAGGGCTTCAGCAATAGGCCAGACATGAAGCCTCGTAGCACTACAACTGTCATGAGGCTCCCACTAGTAAAATCACTTCCCCAACAACCTCTCTCACCTAAAGAGAGTTTCTCACAGACCTGACAACCTGCTTCTTCATTCCATCTCCTAGGCCAATCCAGTGTGGGTAATAATAGTAGAAAAATTGGGTATGGGCTCTGGTTATGACATCAATCCGCACTAGTCCATAGAAAAGTGGGGGAAGCAACAAAAAAATAACTAAGGTGTGATCTGGCTCAGGCACTGTACAATCATGTTATGCTTCACAAGAAAATTATGGGTTAGCTTCATAGGGTTTGCAGTTTTCAGAGGTTGCAAGGGTCAATGATGGAGGGGATGGCTTTGTGCATGAATGTTGAGTGCATGAGGAAGCATGGAAGGATTGCAGAGAGAACCCCCACAACGGTTGATTTCCCCACATAAAATTGCATGCGCCTTGATTGACACATGGCTCTCCTAGAGTTCGAATCCTTCGACTTGGGATTCATTCCCTTTCTAAGAAAAAATTAGGATAAATGAATATCCTCATCACATCCTTAAGAAAATAAACATATATTATTCTCTTGGATTTAAGCTCTTAAGCTTAATCCTTTTTCCTAGCCTCTTAGCCCCTTCCCTTTCCCTTCCCAGTGGAGATTAGCCCCCCATAACGCTTTCTTAGTGGTCGGTCTACATGCAGTGATGTAATTCTACTAATGATGTGAGTATTTACATATACAAAAATCAGGCTCCTTGGCCTTCAACATCTAGTCTCTCTAGCCTAATAAACACATAAGCCTCCCCGCTTATAAAAACTTGGCTTACCAGCCTATAAACATAATTACAATTTAGCAGGGGCTTGGACTTGGGGTATTACAATCAAACTCCTCCCTTTGGACTCAACATCATGCCTTATTCCAAGTATTTCCTGACACTTCCTTTCTAAAGGCATTTCTGGAATTCCCTGCTTAGATCCTCTGCGACCGAATATAGATCATTGATTCTCCAGGTCAAATTAATCTATTCTGTCTGTCCAAAAAACTACATAGTCACCATGAAACTCACAGGAATTCGACTTCCAAGGCCACATTCAACTCTGCAATTGCATATTGACACCAAAAATCACGTCTTTGACTACTCTGGAGCACTAAAATTTGAAATATTCTTAAAATTTGGGGATTTCACTTCTGTTCTTATCCGTTTTCCCCCCCAAATTCATCACAGTCAAAACTGCAACAATGAATTTGTCAAATTCGCACCATTTATGGCCCATACTAGTCTAGTGTTGAACCAAAATATTTGATACCAATCTGTAATGTACCTAGCCACTAGCAAGATAGGCACACTACTCCAAAATGAACTTCAAAAACTGATTTTGAATTCTGATAATAATTAATTCTAAAATAAGAATGAAAGACTCGCATGCATTAATAAATATCCATTCTATAACATAAAATAAATGAATAGTGTGCCATGCATAACAAATAACCAACAAGCATGAACACAGAAATACATCTCAGATATAATTAAATACACAATGGAATATACATTATACATAAAACACAGAGAGCACTTATATTTTCAAGTAAACATTCAAAAACTGGGTGCAGACTAAGGACATTCCTCCCAACCATAGAAAATGTTGTTCGTTTACGCTCAACAGCAGGTCACCCTTGACCTAGGGCTATGAATCCACAAGGACGGGTCCTAGGTCAAATATAAAACACACAATAATTGGATAACTAGCTCTGAGGTTTTCCTAACCACACATCAATCCTAATTTCCAGCTCTCTTTCCCCTTCAGCGTACACCTCCCAAAGAAATGAACCCTTTTCTCTATCATGTAGTCCCTCAGGTTGCTCCATTTCTCTCTCTTCAGTTCTACTGGTTAGGGAATCTCCATGCTGGAAACTCCAAGGATTCCCAGTTGTAACTTTTATTTGATAACTACCATCAATCTCATGCACGCATGCATCCATTCCCTTCTGGAATGATTAATAATTCATCACAACCATCTATAAATGGCTCTCTACCTCTAGCCATTTGTTTCCATGCAATCGAAGAGAACACAAATCAGCAAGAGTGAGGAATATTAACCAAGAACAAAGAACAAAAGAAAGAGTGACAAGAGTGTAAGAGTGAATGGAAAATAACCCCCCAAATAAACCCCAAGGGATGATAATATAATTACATGAAATCAAGAACCACATGGCCTCCCCCCCAAGAAGCTCTTGTAACCACTTTTCTCAATGAAATTCAATATGAAAAAATGAAATATAATAAAAATACTTAGCCCCATAAGCCCCCTCTCTCGTGGAACCATAGCCCCCTATCTCTTGTGCTTGTCCATCTTGCAGCCAACAATGTATTTTTATCAATGTATATAGAAGTATTACATTTCTTAGGAACTCCGACCCCTTTTCAACTTTACCGAATCACCAGCCTAATGTTGCATTTACATAATACATTCTAGTTCATAGGGATTAAAACCGGGGTGTTACATGCATCTTTATTAGGCTAGGTGATTGATTGGTTCTAGGTTTAATGAATGGCTCATCATTTCCCTCTTTACTTATATTCAATTTTTTGACCTCTTATTTTCTAATGCTACTTGAGTATTATCTCTCGTCCTATCCCTCTATTTTGATATATCATAAAATTGGCCATGGGCATGGCCAATGGAAGCAACGATGGTGTCAAGTGGAGTGGTTAATCAAATATAGGATGGTTCTATTATGTTCCTGAGATCCCCAATTAGGTTTTTAAGTTCATTTAGACATTGATTAATTTTATTGTATGGGTCTTGTGCGGAGTTAGGGTTTGGGTTTTCATAAAGGATTTTCTCCACGGTGGTGGAAAAACAATTGCAATTAAATAATAATAAAAGTTTCTTAAAAATATATATAAATTTCTAAAATTTAAAAATTATAAAAATGACATTTAAAATCAAATATACCAAGAAATGAGAGCTACTCTCTGCAAAATCTTGAGTGCCAATGATGTCAATTTTCAAGCCCTACTTTTCGTTGTTGATTTTTGTCCTAGATTATGAAGCATGATGGGATTGGTGGAGGGAAAATCTCCATAGGTTGGTGAGAAATGAATAAAAATGAGTCGAGTTTATTTTTTATATGTTTTTACATAAAAGAATGCACATGTGTTCATATTGTGTGCACGCTAAGAAATTCACATGTATTATTTTTTATAAAAGAAATAGATGTGGACTCTTAAAATCCACTATGGAGTAGCTTACATGGAGATTTGGTGGGGTCAATGCTACTTAAATAGGAACACATGCATGTTACTAAATCACATGCACATTCCTTAAAAAAATAACAAGTACATGTTGTTGTTTTGATGAAAAGCGGTTTTGCACTTGCGTGCCCCACTATTCCAAGTTGTGGATTTCCCCTCCTCCATGAAAAACAACCAAGCATATCAAAAAATCCCAAATTCAATTAATATCTCTATCACTTTGGTAATGTGCAATTCTCTTCTAAGTAGTTGTGGCTTTCCTCTCCTTCATGAAAAACAACCCACACATCAAAAAACAATTTCCCAATTCAAATGAACAAGAACAATTGTCACACTAAGAAAGAAAGAAGAATCATGTTTAGATTCTTTGTCAAAATGACATATTGCAACGCTCCTCAAACAATATACTTCTTCCATATCTTTTTTCCATAACTATGCACCACATATGTGTAAGATTCTCTTGTTTCTTAATACTTTTTTATGATTTCCATTTGCAACCTATTTCATAATAATTTTAAAGCACATTGATGCTATGTGGTGGTACTAACACATGTATGTTTTGTTGGGATAGGTCTGTCATACAATTTACAATTCTATAGTGGAACAAGTAATACATGTAGAGCTATAGCAGGGAATAAATGCAGAGCAGTGGAAGGGAATAAATGCATAGTTATAGCAGGAAATAAATATAGAGCAATGGCAAGGAATAATTGTTGAGTAGTGGCATGGATTACATGTAAATCACTAGCAGGAAATGAATTCTAAGAAAACATTGGCCAATTATTAATTTTTGATGGTTTACAACATGTAGAATTAAAAAAACATAAATCATTTAAGGTTGTTGTTATGGTTATTTATTGAGTGTTAGGTTTGGAGAAAAATAGAATGTGAGTATTAACTCACTGTTATGCTGAAAAAACTTATTTGGAATCCTTACATTATTGTTGAACACTCTTTTTAAGAGCATGGAGACTTGGTAATCTATTGTAACCATTTAGTCGTTGAATGATACATTGAGTGTTCTTTAAAGTGTGGGGTTTTTTCCCGGAAAGGGTATTCCCTAAGAAATTGTTGTCTAATGGTTTTATGTTTATGTGTTGTTTAATATTGCAACTATGCTTATTTAATTATGCACATGTTCCTCTCATGGATTAGTGTAAAAATCATATTTTTCACCTATGCTTCCTTTCATTTGATATTAGAGCGTGATCACCTCAAATCCAAGGTGTTAGGAACAAGGTTTTTTTTATTTAATATTGGTTTGAGTGGGAGCTTCAACATAAGGAAATATTGTTGTAGGTAAATGGAAAACATCTCTAGATTAGAAATGGATAACTTTAATGGCACTAACTTTGAGCTATGAAATCTCAATATAGAGGATCTCCTTGTAGATTGATATCTATAGGTTGTAGTATCTGGAACCAAACCCACTAGTATGAAAGATGAAGAGTGGGTGGTGTTGGAGAGAAAGGCTACAAGCCTTATCCGATTATGTTTGGTCGATTTGGTATTATTGAATGTTTCTAAAAAAAATACTACAACAACTCTCTACAAGAACTTGGGGGACTTGTATTAGGCTAAATCCTTGTTTAATAAACTTTTTCTATGGAACAATTTGTTTTCCTTAAGAATGGGTGATGGTAATTATGTAGTTGAGAACCTTAATGCATTAAATATTATTGTGACCTAGATTATCTTATATAAAGTGAAGATGGATGTGGAGGATCATTGTATGACCCTTTTTTGTTTTTTCTAGATTCATGGGAAAACCTGATAATGACCATTGGAAGCACTATAAAGACATTGGTTCTTGATGCGGTCATGGCTAGTTTCCTCTTAGAGGAGGTGACGTGGAAAGCTTATGAATCTGTAAATGAGGCCTTCTTTTTTCATGGAATATAGAAAGATAAAGGAAAGAAAAGAGAAAAGGGAATATCCAAATCTCATGGGAGACATAAGTCTCCTGGAAAGTCCAAGGAAAAATGTTGGAACTATGACAAGGTCTGGAATTTTAGAAGAGATTGCAAGGAAGAGAAAAAGAAGGATAAGAAAGAAAATAATGATTATGATGACGAGTCTAAAAAATATTCTTAAGAGGATGGAAGAGATGCCTTTGTTTAATATTCAGAAACCCATGTAGGCCAAAGTGCATGGTTGATAGACCTTGGATCTTCCTTCCATATCACTTTCCATCGGACCTAGTTTTTAGTGTATGAGAAATATGATGGTGGGATGGTATACCTTGGTTATGACTATCCTCTCAGCATATTTATCCATGGTAGAGTCTTGATAAGATTCCATTATGGCAAAGTAAAGGGAATTGATGGATTTTTTCATATTTTGGGTCTAGCACAAAACCTACTATCAGTAAGCACACTTAATGATGTGCTTGTGTAGTTTTTTTTCTCTAACAAAGGGTGTAATATGGTACGAGGAGAAATGGTTCTCACCAAGGGTGTTCTTGTGGGCATTTTGTTCCAACTTGATGCATGAATTATTCAGTGTTATATCTATTCAATTTATGGAGTGGAGAGATATAGATAAGATCTACATATTCACAATCATAACCAATATCTATTTCTAATAGTTAGGATTTTTGGAACCTAAATAAGTTATTTCTTCATAAACCAAGTTACCTATAGAGAGGACAATGATATGGAACAAAATATTCGGCCATATAGGTGAGAAAGGCCTACAGGCCTTGAAAAGAAAAAATATTTTTAATGGATTCAATGATTGTGCTTCCAAATTTGATTTTTGCAAGCATCATATATATGGAAAATAGAACTATACTCAATTTTATTATAGTTCTCGCAAATATCCTTGGTTGTTGGACTTAATTCATTCTGATATATTTGGTCCAGTTGAATTTCCTTCGATTTCTAAGGCTTTGTATTATGTGTCACTCATTTATAATTATTCTAGAAGTACATGGGTATATTTTCTTAGAACTAAATCTAAGGTTTTTAGGCAGTTTAAGAACTTTAAATCTCTCTTGGAAAAAAATTGGTAGGAAAATTAAGGTGTTGAGGTATAATAATGATGGTGAGTTTTTTTCTGTAGAGTTTGATAATTTTTGTAAGGAGAATGGAATTTAAAATCATAAGACAAATCCAAGATACCTAGTCTATAAATTGTTGTGGATATTCCACTAGAACAATTTGTCGCAACAAATCCAATAAAATATTGAAATAATTTGTGAAGGTTAATTTTTCCTTTAGACCATAGATTCTTTAATTACTGATTTTTCTTCTTAAAATGTATGAAATAGATAAAATGTGAAAAATAGAGAATATAAATAAATACTCACACACCATTCACAGTTAAGAACAAGATATAACCCGAGAAACCCAATACGGGAGAAAACCAAGCAATAAGGTGAGGTTGCTTTTCTCTCTTTTCTTCAAATGAAATTACAAAGAAAGAGGCACTCTCTGTGGAGTTTACTTTGACATTGTGGCTTGTATGGATGCTATAGAATCTATCCTCCTCTTTTATGTTCATATAATTCCACTCTCATATGTTTTTCCTAACTCTGGAACAAGATACAATGAAAAATAATAGAACCCCTTCTCCTCCTAGTGATCTGGTATTTAACATAGTATGATAGTTGTTTAGGGTTAAGGTATTGACTTCCTCAACCCTCAATTAGTGATCGGTTTGGAACTTATATAATTTTATAGAAAATCCACTATGTGGCTAGGCCCACACGTTTAATTAACGGGGGTTGGCATGGCATCTACTCGCACCATAGTGATCAATATGGTAGGTCAACTTGCAGGAGGCATAACTTTCACATATGAACTCTGATTGAGATGATTCTTGTATCGTTGGAAAGGTTTCAGTGTGTACAATATGGTCTCTTGGTCCATAGTAAGGTTTGGACCATAACAAAATGTCTTTTGATGCCTCAAATGGATTCATAAGAATTCAAACGGTTGTTTTGGATCCAAACTTCAAAATTCGGACCAGCCGTTAAAAAACTCTAAAAGTTGATTCCTCCAATTTTCACCCATAAATAATAGAGATAGATGACAAATAATATAATGATCAAATATGTATAATACCTCCCAATTTATGGAGTCTTTTAATCCCCAAAATATTTACTTAACGAGGTGAGGAATTTTTTCCTCTACCTTTTCCTTGGAGTACCACTTTGCTTTTCCTAGAAGTTTCCCTTTCAACCCAATCTGCCAAAGTTCAGACTACCTCATTCGTGTAGTTCTAGACTGTCTCTGCAAAACAATGTCCTATTCCAACTCTTCTTGGGCATCTGGTGCTAAGTCCTCTATGGAAGGTAGGACTTTCTCCTCCTCTCGATCCTACATGGAAAGCTCGTACAATTTGAGATTATCCACATTCACTACTAAGTAAATGTGTATGTATGGAGGTTGACAGAGTCTGTAGGCATTATCTACCACCTTCTCCAATATATTGAAAGGTCCATATTGCAAATCTGTGATCTTCTTACCAGGACCCCGTATTATTTTCTTGTTTAGTTGTAACCAAACTCTGTCTCCCACTTTGAATGTTTTTTATGTTTTGTGTTCATAATGTATGACCTTGTTTTTTCCCTATGAATTCCTCAACATATATTGTACTTGCAAATGTATTTTCCTAATCCTATCAAAAACAAAATTGCTCTCATTGCATCTCATGTGAGGTCCTCCCTCACTCCTCCCTATTTTCCATATAAAACATCCAAAGGTGAAGGTGGAAAATATCCAAAGTAAGTTTCAAAAGGTGACTTACCAGTAGAAATATGGCCTTATCTATTATAAGAGTGTTGTATGTAGACCATATTTTCGTCTTAGGTATTCGGATGATTCTAATTGTAACCCATCAAAAGATGTAGCAAAGTCTTATCGACTACTTTTGTTTTTCCATATGTCTGTGGATGGAATGTTGTAGATATATTCAACTTAGTGTCCATATTCTTCCACAATGTAGTCCAAAATGAATTGATAAATATCCATGTTTGAGATTATGCTCCTTGGTATCCAAAATTGCACCTAGTCCTATTCAAAGAATGTATTTGTTGCTTCTTTTACTTTGATGGTATTTTTACAAGGAATGAGAATGCACATCGTGTTGAACCTATCATCTACCACAAATATATAGTCATATCCCTTCCTGGTTGTTGGTAAACCTCCCACAAAATCCATGGAAATGCTTTCCCAAGGTTGAGTGGATCCATGTAATGGATGGTATAGACCTTGATTCCTGTTATTCGGCTTGTTGGTGCAACAAAGTATACATCATCTAATATATTTTGCTACATCTTTCATTATGGGCTAGTACACATACCTTTGTAAGTTGGAAACTTTCTTCCCAACACCAAAATATCCTACAACCTTGGGAGTGTGAACCTCTATGATAGGATACAATAATTCACCTTTGGGTACATAGAGCTTGTTGAGCTTATAAAATAAACCATTCTAGAAATGATACTCAGCCTTCTTGTCACCTTATTCTATATCAATTTTGTAAATTCTAAACTTGTACAATGTCTACTGTAAACAGATATTCAGAAAAGAACAGAAAAGATACAATGGAAAATACAAACATTACACAGAGATTTTTCCCCTGGAAACCCAAACCAGGAAAACCAACATATATTATATTCATTCATTGTGTTACATTGTTTACAATACAATATACATATAGGATCCAGTGGCATCCAAAACCCTCAGTATCCAATTTTGCACCAATAAATAGTTTTATTGTCAGTACTATATTTTAAGTGAGTTTCCAGAGGATGTAGTAACACATATTCAAGTCTGATGTTGGGACTTGGTGGGAAAGAAGGTGTGCTAAGTTCATATTTAAATAAGTTGAGCTATAATATACAAGTTTGAGGGTTGTGAAGAACGATGTCTTGTATTATGAACCATTCAGTGATCAGTACGAAAAATTATGGATCCAATTTCTGGCAGAAGTCTTTCAATGGCTCAATTGGTTGCAAGAAGTGGCATAATTTAAATATCATGAAAAGAGAAGAATTAATTTGATCGTTGAGCAGCAAGTATCTCTGCATAAGTTGGATCATTATATTTCTCAAGCTGTGGATTTATGGGTATAGACAACCCTGGAGGGATACATTATTGAATTTATCACAGAAAACCACCAACATTTCTCAAAGGTAGAAGCAATATTCTATGAGGGAGCCAGAGGAAGGTTGCTGCAAGAAATCTCATTGTGGATTAATATATTGTTGACAGAAGAGGGAATGTTTTCAGTTGCCTTCAGTTGAAATGGCAGTGTAAAACCCTTGCACATGAGGGGTGGGTGATTCAAGTGAGGGTTCATGAGTTAGGATACGGAAGTTCTTGAGGTAAGGGGGGTTGGCATGAGAAGAGTTCCAGAGATGAAGAGGATCATAAAAGGGTTGTGGTGATAAAAAAGAGGTGACAAAAATAGATGTGAAATTTGATGAAGAGGCATGATCAGTCGTAGACGGACATTGGCTTCGAGAAGAGTGTAAATTCTAACCTTGTACAATGTCTACTGTAAACAGACATTCAGAAAATAAAAAAAAAGATACAATGGAAAATACAAACATTACACATAGATTTTTCCCCTGGAAACCCAAACCAGAAAAAACTAGCATATATTATATTCATTCATTGTGTTACATTGTTTACAATACAATATACATATAGGAGCAAGTGGCATCCAAAACCCTAACCCAATGACCTGGATTAGTCCAAAACCCTTATTCCTTAACCGGAAATAGAAAACCATCGACAAAAAACCATGTGCCGAAAAAACCACCTAAATACATGACATGTTTCCCGAGGTAGGTGTCACGTTTCCCGAGCTAGAATTTTTTTTTTCGGGGGCACTGCCCTCGGACACCCGTGCGAGGGGCTCCACCCCCCTACATCCCCTGAGGGGGGGCCTAGCAGCCCTCCTATGCGCCCGACGCATACGCTCAGACACTACTTCTCGTGGAAAGAATATAACACATACCCAACATTCTCCCACTTGTTTTTTTCTTTGCATACAGGGGGTTACAGGGTTACATAGTCAAAAATCCAGGGCAACAATGCCCATGGATCCTCTACACCAAGAGAAATTCTTAGTGCTCATAGATTTTGTTAATGAGTCTACAACATTCTTCAAAGTGTCCACCTTCATCAGTGATACTTTCTTTTCTTCAATCATGTCTCTCACAAAATGATATTGAACATCAATGTGCTTTGTCTTTGAATGATAAGCATGGTTCTTCGCTAGAAAAATTGCACTCTGACTGTCACACTCTACCCTTACAGCTTGTTGTACCAACCCAATACCTGAACACAATCTTTGTAACCATACTACTTCCTTACTTGCATGAGTGGCTACCATGTATTCAGATTCTGTAGTTGAAAGTGCCACTATAGCATGTCTTTTGCTCATCCAACTTATTGTTCCTCCAAACAGGTTAAACACATACCCGCTTGTAGATCTCCTACGATCCAAATCTCCAGCCCAGTATTCATCCACAAAAGCATGTATATCAACCACTCTGTTCAATCCCGATCTTCCTTTGTAGCACAATCCATATCTAGCAGTGCCACGCAAATACCTGAAAACCCTTTTTATTGTTGTCCAATGCTCCTTCCTTGGTTTTGACATATACCTGCTCAAAACTCCCACTGCATGTGTAATGTCTGGTCTAGTATAGACCATTGTATACATCAAACTTCCAACTGTACTCACATATGGAACATGAGACATGTCCTCCTCTTCTTCATGTGTCTCGGGACACTGATCGACAAATAACTTTACACCAACAGGAATAGGAACCTTGACCAGTTTAAATTCTTGCATATTAAACCTCTGCAATATTGTCTTGACATATTTTCTCTGATTTAACCAGAGTTTCCTCTTTTTTCGATCTCTTTTAATTTCCATGCCCAAAATGAAATTTGAAGCACCAAGATCCTTAATGTCGAATTTAGAGGACAACTGAGTTTTCACATCCTGGATAATCTCCTTGTTGTTTCCTATCAGCAACATGTCATCCACATACAAGACCAAATAAATCAAATGATCACCAACTAATTTAGAATACACACAGTGATCCTCTTTGCTTCTTATGAAGCCAAGTCCCACCATATAAGTATCAAATTTTTTATACCACATCCTTGGTGATTGTTTTAAGCCATACAGGGACTTTTTCATCTTGCATACCAAATCCTTCTTTCCTTTCACATCATAACCTTATGGTTGCTTCATAAAGATTTCTTCTTCCAGATCTCCATGTAGGAATGTTGTCTTCACATCCATCTGTTCTACTTCAAAATCAAATGCAGCAACAACAGATAACAGAAATCTTATAGAGGTTAACTTGGCAACAGGAGAACAAATATCACCAAAATCAATTTCCTCAACCTGGGAATAACCCTTTGCTACTAACCGAGCTTTGCATTTCTCCACTTTTCTTTTTGCATTCAACTTATTTTTAAATACCCATTTGCTGCCAATGGGATTTCTTCCAGTTGGCAACTCCACTAGATCCCAAGCCTCATTCTTATCCAAAGATGCCATTTCTTCTTCCATGGCCCTTTTCCAGAGATTTCCATCCTTTGAATCCACTGCCTCCCTGACAGTTCTAGGATCATTGTCAGTAATAGACAAAGCAAAATTTGAACAAAAATTAGATGGACTATACCTTTCCAGTAGCTTTCTTTCTCGATCCAATCTCCTCAATACTAGAGTATGAGAATCTTCTTCTTCTGATTCATGTTCTTCTGTAGAGTCTGCTTCATCATCCTTTAAATCAAACTCTATCTTTTCTGGTTCTTCCTTACTTGGTAGGACTTCCTGTTTAACAACATCCTTCATTTCTCTAAATACCACATCTCGGCTATACACTACCTTCTTAGTTTCTGGGTTCCAA
>JASDQU010101598.1:235502-264251 GCA_032191745.1 Picea mariana | reverse complement strand
GGGCCGTGACCCTGCACCTATATTCAAAGGTTCTATCGGTGTTTCAAGGTTCGTGGATAGGAAGGAGTAGGTCTTTTCTTTTCGAAATCGCGATGGGAAAAAAGGAGAAGAGCCTAATCGTGCGCCATGTGTTTCTCCGGGATGAACGGCTCAGATCGCTCTCGGCGCTTTGGGACCCATCTTGCCAAATGGTAAACATTAGCTCCCCTCCTTCAAGCCTGCTCCTTTGTGACCAGGCACCAAAACCATGGGCCCGATTCTGGGTGCTTTCAGTGCTTCGTGATTCAAGGTTTCGTGATGTGAAATGATGAGGAGCACTTGCCCCTCGAACTCCCGAATGCCGACATGGCATGAATGTGCGTCGCGTGTCCTTCAGATGAATGGCTAAGGTAGCATTCGTTATGTAAAATGGGGTTGCCTTCATTCCTAGGCTCGCTTGACGTGACCTGGCGCTAGGACCGTGGGCTCGGCTCCAAAGGTGCCCTCGGCATTTCGCCGATCGACAATTTAAACTGCAATGAATGGGAGGTCCCTTGTCTCCCGAAACACCGATCCCCGCAATGCTGACTGGCTGCCACCTGTCTTAACTGGATCAGACGACCCAGATCTAACTTGAACTATGGGTGCTACCTTTTGTGCTATGTCTCGGGCAACTTGGCAGCCCCGAAATCTCAATGACCGTCGATCATCTTTATAGGTGGATCTCATTTGCTGACAACAAAACTTCGCCTGCTCGCTTGAATTATAACTTGAAAAGAGATTCTCCTGCTCTGCGCTTGGGTGCTTCTCGTGCAACCTGCAGACCTGGGTACTTTTGTGCCTAAGACAAAATTTGTTGCTAACAGAGAGATACAACACAGATTTAGAGTATCATGGGAGGGTTTCTACTTTAGAGCTTCCAGTTGGCAGAGAGATTTAGTTCAGTGGTTTTGACAACTTGTGAGGAGGGCGCACCATCCTAGGGTGCATCTTCTTCATTTGGACTTGTGTTTCAGCTTGGTTAAATATGTTATTTATCAGGTTCATATGTCTATTGTACTTGTTGTATTCCACCTTATTTTCTCCACAACTATACACTCATATTCCAAATTGGTTTTCCCCAGGGGGGTTTTATCCAGTGTCATGTTGACCAAAAATACCTATGTTCATTTTCATGTATGCTAGTTTTCAGAACAACATTATTTAATCTCTAAAATATCTCTAGGTGTGTTATATAGCTTATGGTATGTATGTGCTAACATCTTGTGACAAAAATACATGCTAGAGCACTTATATGGCCTATGTAATCGTCATAGAACAATAAATAAGTTACCGAACAGTTTGTTGTTATAAAACAACAACAAAACCTCGTTTGACAGTTGAAACTTAGAGCCAACTTGAGGTCAAAGACAAACCTATTTGGAAGCTTGTTAGGACCTGGAAAATCTTCATGGTATCAGATCTTGGTGGATGATTTTTGTTGAGATTTGTACATCATCTTGGTGGTATGTTTTAGACATATTTTGGGAATATATTGTGGACAACCATTGACTGAATTTAGTGGAAGCTTGTTGGAATAATTTTGTGGAGATTTGTAGAGAAGTTTGTGGACATTTCGTTAGTCTCTTTTCACACCTACATGGTAGGAGTGAGGATGATTTTTCATGACCTTTTTTCACACCTATATTTCTAGGAGTGAGGTCGATGTTCGTTTTCCTCTTTTCACACCTGTGTTGATAGGAGTGATGCAACGTTCCTTTGCATTTGTAGCATCATTTTGAATGCAGTCGACAGTGATGTCAGAATTTGAGATGCGTGTGGAGGATAGGCTAGCTGTAGCTATCAACTAGTCACCTTGGAAGGCCAGGATTGTCTTTGTCTTGGAGGACCTTGAACTATGGGATATAGTTCAGGAAGTTGTTCTTGTTACCCTTGCTACTTCTCTGGTCTTGTTAGCAGAGTTCAATGCATTTTCTACATGTTCACCAGTGGCAATATCCTCGAGATTTACTGCTCCCTTCCGTACCATGTCTCGGACATAGTGGTACTTGATCTCAATGTGTTTTGACTTGTCATGAAACACAGGGTTCTTTGACAACTTCATACAACTATGGTTGTCAAATAAAATGAAAGTCACCTCTAATTTGAGATCAAATAGCCAGGAAAGCAACATTCTAAGCGACATTGCTTCTTTCCTAGATGAGCACGTTGTCAGATATTTCTCTTCGGTCATATTGAGTGAAAAAATGGTTTGCTTTCTACTAAACCATGTAATCACAGCTGATCCTAGACCAAAGGAACACTTGGATGTACTTTTCCAATATACTACACTACCGACCCAATTNTCTCAATGTGTTTTGACTTGTCATGAAACACAGGGTTCTTTGACAACTTCATACAACTATGGTTGTCAAATAAAATGAAAGTCACCTCTAATTTGAGATCAAATAGCCAGGCAAGCAACATTCTAAGCGACATTGCTTCTTTCCTAGATGAGCACGTTGTCAGATATTTCTCTTCAGTCATATTGAGTGAAAAAATGGTTTGCTTTCTACTAAACCATGTAATCACAGCTGATCCTAGACCAAAGGAACACTTGGATGTACTTTTCCAATATACTACACTACCGACCCAATTTGAATTAGCATAGCCATGTAGGCTTATCTCTCGATCTAAGAAATATCTGAGACCATAATCAATTGTACCCTTTAGGCACCTCAATACGTGTTTTGCTGCGACTAGGTGAACATGTCTTAGCTCAACAATATATTGACTCAATATTTTCATCGCAAAACATATATCCGGTCTCGTGTTTTTCAAATACATCAATGATCTGATCATCTATTTGTGCAGGGTGAAATCTACTATTTCTAAAGATGTATGACTTAGTAGCTTCAAATTTGTCACCATGAGGGTAGGAATGGCCTTGCAATCCATCATATCGAACCTCTTTAGAATCTCTACATCATATTTTCCTTGGTTTGGGAAAATATCATTTTGTATTTTCCATAACTCTAGACCTAGTAAGTTGTGCATTATTCCTAGATCTTTCATCTTGAATTCTGTGGCAAGATTCATCTTGCTCTCAGTGATGGGATTCTCTTTTCCTGTCATAAAATAGTAATCTTTGTATAACAAAAGTATCACTGGACTTACATCCTCAAGCTTGTAGTAAAGGTTGGGATCTTCTTTACTCTTGGTAAAGCCCAAACTCATCAAGAAGTTATCCAGTCTGTCATACCAATCCCTTGGGGCTTGCTTCAAACCTTACAAGCCTTTCTTTAGCCTACACACATGTGACTGTTTGTCATGTGTCTCAAAACCTTGTGGTTTGTCCACATACACTTCCTCTTCTATCTCACCATTAAAGAAACTTGTCTTCACTTCCATTTGATGTATCTTCCATTTCATTAATGCAACTATCACAAGCACATTCCTAATGGAAGTGTATCTCTTTACAAGAGAAAAATTCTCCACATAATCAATGCCTTCTTTATGGGAGAATCCTCGCGCCACAAAAATTTCCTTGTAATTTTCAATACTTCCATATGTTGCATGCATTATTTTTTAAATCCATTTTGAGCTCACAACTGATTTATCTCATGGTATTAGAACTACATCCCAAACATCATTCCTCAAAATGGATTGGTACTCTTCAATCATGGCATCCTTCCATTCCTTCTTTTTTGCAACCTTCTCATAACATGTAGGTTATGCATCAATAATATCACTAAGGAGTGCCACGTAATTGGAATAAGGTTTTGGTTTCTTTCTTTCTCTGTAAGTTCTTTCTAGAGCACCATCTTTTTCTGCATCATGTACAATATTATGGGCCCAAGTTGGCCTCTTCTTTCCTCTAGGTGGATCTGTGGATCTTTGTGGCTCTGCCATGTCATGATCTTCTATATCATGTTATATTGGTACAATATCATTTCTATTGTCTACAACTCTTTGAGATACCAATTATTCATCATGGTATTCATCTGTATGACACTTCCTTGAATTGTTGAATGTTTCATCCTCATCAAAGGTAACATATCTGTTGATCTCAACCTATTTGTGACTAGGGATGTAGACTCTATATGCCTTCGATGTTTCACTATAACCAAAAAATATGCCCTTATTTCTTGAAGGGTCCAATTTGGATCTTTTGTCCTTGGGAACATGGATATACACTAGACAGCTGAATATTCTCAGGTGACTTACTTCTGGCTTCTCTCTTGTGAACATTTCTTCTAGGGTCTTACTCCCAAGAACATGATGGGGTGTTCTATTCTACACATATATTGCATTCCTTGCTACTTCTTCCCATAGATGTTTCAGTAAGTTTAGATAATGAAGCATGGCCTTCACTACTTCCATTATCGTTCAGTTCTTTCTTTCCACCACACCATTTTGTTGAGGATTGTATGGAGTAGAAATATCCCTCTTAATCCCAGCTTTCCCCCATAATGCCTTGAATTCATCTGATGTGAATTCTCCACCATTTTCTAACCTCAAGACCTTAATCTTATTTTAAGAAATATTTTCTACAAGGGTCTTGAATTCCTTAATTTTTTTAAACACTTCACCTTTTGACTTCAAGAAATAAATCCAAGCTTTGTTTGAAAAATCATTAATGAAGGAGACATAGTATACATACCCATTGGAGGAAGAAGTGGACATAGGTCCACATACGTTTGAGTGTACAATGTCCAATACACCTTTGGAATTTCTTTTATAGCTTGGAAATGGGTTCTTCATGCTCTTTCCTTTTGCACATTCTTTGCATATGACCTCATGGTCCACTTGGATCAAGAACAATGCCAAGAAAAAAAACATATAGACCTTTGCTACATCTCCTTCTCTCTGCAAAACTTGCGCACCTTTTCTCTCTCTCGTGCTTGGGCGAGATGAGTGAGTAAATGAGGCATCTAACCCCTCTATTTATACACAAATGAATTTCCCTTTTAACTACTAGGGATGACTTAACAATTATCTCTTAATTTCTTTTTCAATAGCCATAATAGGGGCTGACTTGACAACGTGACTTTATTTTACAATAAAAGCCACAATGGGGCCCACTTTAGAAATAAAACATAATAATATTCTTTGAGGGTTTTTGTATGATCAAATACAATAGGAGAATATCTTCCACTTCCACACATTATTCAACAATAAGATGGGTTTTGTAATACTAAGATTCACATACAAAAAATATAGTTTCCTTTCAATGCACTCAATCTTCATAGATACTGAAAAATCCTAGTATTATGTTGAGCTAGTTCTCAACAATACCTAGACAAGCTTGGCATAATAGATAGACTTAAAGGGTGAAGAAGTATAATTTGATCTCTCTACTGGAAATAGTAAGCAAAAAATTAAAAGGTTGGAAAGTAACAAAGAAAAATTAAAGAGTTAAAATTTAAGTTACCATATGGAGAAACCGTTGCATAGGATGTCAACATTTTGAGGTCGATCTTCAAATTAAATACCTGGATTTCTAAAGGTCATTAAACATTAATCAATTGTGTTAAGATTATGAACATGAGTTCAAAGTTATTAGCTCGCTTGAAATTCCAATTTAAATTGTTCTTGGAAGTAATTGTTCAACAATTGTATCATCCCTGACCACCCATGTCAGGCCATGCTACTCTAGAAAAATATCTCATTCTCTGCTCAACATACTGTAACATATCCAACATCCAATTGAGCTATGCCACATAATTTTTTCGAACTGTATGCAATTAAAATATATACACACAAAACTCTTATGGATATATATATATAAAATGAAAACAAACAAATACATCTATAAATGTATGGATTCACACTGAAATATCCGTAAACATATATATGAAACATATAAAGGAAATACCCATAAATATATAGACAGTTGTAACCATACAAAGGATAAACCCATAAAAATAAACACATAAATAATAATGCAGCATGTAAATTTATCACACAATTGACACTTATCTTGGTAAGAATATCACCAACTACATGAAGACCTTCCATGAACCTCCCAGCCTTAGACCACAATGCTCATCACTCTCAGTAGCAGGTCACCCCTGAGATGGGACTAAACTCCACCTGAGTAAAGGGATTTCTAACCAGGCTAATGTATCACAGACAATGGGAAATACTCCGTCACAGGTGCCAACTCAAACTAACAAACTACAGTCCCCCATTCCCCACATGCCTGTCCCACCCTAGGAAGTGTGCCCCTTCTCTGCTCAACAGTCCTTCGGATGCCCCACTCCCTTTCCAGGATTTAGCAACAGGTCAGATAGGAAGTCTCAGAGCCCTGTAGCTGTAGTTTTAGCACCTTTAGGAAATCAATTCCCAACAATTCTCTCACCCAGAGAGAAATTTCTCATGGGTCTGACAACCCGCCTCTTCAATATCCCATGGGCTTGACAACCCGCTTTGTCAGTCCAACTCACAAGCTAACCAGGTATACACACAAGTATGGTTATCAGTACAAATTCAGATACAATGGCATGAAGGCACATAGGATAGCTCACTGCATGAGTGAAAGATCATGGTATGGCTGAATGGATGACTCTTGATGGAAGGAATGATAGGAAAATGAACTAATTCCAAATCATATGTATGCATGTCTTCAACTTGACACTTGTCATGTTGGGAGCTACTTTGGCTGACTTGTCCCCAAATTTGGAACTTAGGATAAAATAATTATCCATACTTTATACTTTAAGAAATATTAATATAATATTCATTTTTGGCTTAAGCTCCCTATATTAGCCCCTTCTTTCTTAACTTTTATCCCCCCCACCTTTCCATAACTAGTGGAGTTTAGTCCCCCATACTCGTTTATCGTGGTCGGTCTGCGCGCAACGATGTATTTTATATTAATAATGAGGCATATACAAAAATAGGCGCACTGGCCTTTAAGGTCTTGGATATCCAACCATATGAAAACACAAGCATCTAGCTTATAATAAAAGGCTCACTAGCCTATAAAACACATCATATACACGAAGGCTGCCTGGCCTCAAAATTGTGTGCACTTAAGTTGTTGCGCGCGGTATCCTGGAATGTGCACACTTCATCATTTTATTGCGCAATACATGTGTGCACTATGCCATGAAAGGTGCATACAAAAATGATATCAAATAACTTACCAGCTTAAGTACATTTGCATTTACATTTACAGTTGAGTTTGGCCTAGGGATATTACAATCCCCTCCCCTTATTTATGCACTATCCTCAGTGCGTTATGTACACATATACAAAAAAAGATTCAAAAATCCTCAAAAAGATGTGGGTATTCTGCCTGCATTGCATCCTCATGCTCCCAAGTAGCTTCCTCAGGACCGTACTAGGTCCATTGAACCTTTACAATCCCTATGGCTCGATTCTAGAGATGTTTGATTTTTCGATCCAGAATGGGTACCAGATGCACTTGGAAAGCGCCTTCTTGCTCCACCTGAATCACATTCCAATCAATAACATGATTAGCATCAAGTATATATTTCTTGAGCAATGATACATGGAATACATTATGAACATAAATAGATGTAGTAAATGCAATTATATAAGCTACTGGACTAATCCTCTCTAGGATTTCAAACGACCCACAATAGCGAGCTACCAACTTTGAACAATTTCCCAACTTCGGGGAACTTATGTTGGCTTTCACTTTCAATCCCTAACTTTAAATTCCTCGTGAGTTATACCCTTATCAACATAACTTTTTTGCCTATCCTGGGAAGACTTTAAATTTTGTTTTATTTTCAACATTTTCTTCTCCATTTTCGTGAGTAAATCTGGCCCAACCACTACTCTATCTGCTGGGTTATCCCAACATACTGATGTGTTTCACTTTCTGCCATAAAGTGACTCAAATGGGCTCATCTTTAAAGATGTTTGGTACACATTTTTATAAGAAAAATCTACCGAGTGTAGGTAGTCTTCCCATTTTGATGGTTTATCCATCACATACATCCTCAACATATCCTCAATTACTTGATTCACCCTCTCTATTTGTCCATCTGATTCTGGATGATAAGCTGTACTAAAATTAAAATTTGTTCCAAATCCATTAAATAATCCTTTCCAAAATTTAAAGATAAATTTTGGATTTTTGTCAGACACAATTGTCTTTGGTATGCCATGTAATCTAGCAATTTATCTCATATAAATATCAACAATGTTGGCTTCCTTGTGAGTGAGCTTAACTGGAATAAAATGGGCAGCTTTAGTAAGCTTATCCACCGCTACGATGATAGAATCATGTTGCTTGTTTGTTCTGGGAAGTTTGGTGATGAAATCCATTGTTACAACTTCCCATTTCTACTCAGGAATGGGTAATGGTTGTAGCAAACCAACTGGGTGTCTATGCTCAACTTTTACCTTTTGACATTCCAAACATTTGGCAATAAAATCTGCAACTTATTTCTTCATGCCTGGCCAATAATATTGGCTTTTGACAGCTGCAATAGTTTTCTGATAACCTGGGTGCCCAACATAAGGTACATTATGCATTTCTCTCAATATCAAATTTTTCAATTCATGAGAATTTGGTACATCAATTCTTCCCCTGTACCTCAGAATTTCATCATTATCTAGCTTGTATTCTTCAATTATCTGTTGCAATTTACCTTGTTGTAATTTTTCAACTAATTCCTTTTATTGCAAATCTGATTTGGCAGCCTCTATAATTTTGTGTTTCAAATCTGATTGATACATGCTAATGGTTGTAGCATGAAATTCATGTACTCTTCTGCTGAGTGCATCAACCACTTTGTTCTCTTTCCCCTTGATATGCTTTATATCAAAGTCATATTCACTTAGAAATTTTAACCATCTACTTTGCCTAACATTTAGAGTTGGTTGATCAAATAAATATTTCAGACCATTATGGTTTGTCCTCAGCTCAAACCTTTTCCCCATGAGGTAGTGTCTCCATTTCCTCAAGGCATGCACTATGGATGCCAATTCCAAATCATGAGTGGCATAATGTCTTTCATGCTCCTTCAACTTCCTTGATTTGACATATAACAAACCTATTTTGAGTGAGGACTCCACCAAGTCCTTATTTACATGAATTTGTGCATACAATGAAGTCTTCATTTGGGTCTGCAATCCTTAGTATTGGAGCACTTGTTAATAATTGTTTCAAGTGTTGGAAATTCTTTTCACAATTCAATGTCCACTAAAACTTCACACCCTTATTTTGCAAGGAAGTGATTGGGTGTGCAATCTTTGAGAATCCTTCAATAAATCTCCTATAGTAGCTTGGAAGACCCATGAATGATCTGACCTCTGTCACATTCTTTGGCACTGACCATTATCTAATGGCTTCTATCTTCTCAGGATCCACTACTATCCCATCCTCTGAAATGATATGTCCCAATTAATGAATTTTCCTCTGATAAAATGAGCACTTGCTCAATTTGGTATATAACTGATGCTCCCTTAATACATGCAAAACCATCCTCAAATGATGCTCATTCTCTTCTTCTTACTTGGAATATACAAGGATGTCATCCAAAAATACAATGACAAAATTGTCTAAATATTCTCGGAAAACACCATTCATTAAGCACACGAAAACAATTGGTGCATTTGACAACCCAAATGGCACCACTGTGAACTCATAATGACCATACCTTGTTCTGAAGGAAATCTTGCTGATATATTCCTCTTTAATTCTTACTTGATGGTATCCTGACCTGAGATCTATCTTTGAAAATATCTTTGCATCCTTCAATTGATCAAAGAGGTCATCAATCCTTGGCAGAGGATACTTGTTCTTTATAGTCACTTTATTCAACTATCTGAAATCAATGCAAATCTTAATGTCCCATCTTTCTTCTTCTCAAACAAGATAGGGGCACCCCAAGGTGACACACTCGAGCATATATACCCCTTTCTTTAGAAGTTCTTCAAGATACATTTGCAACTCCTTCATCTCTGGTGTACTGATTCTATAAGGAGTCTTTGACACTGGAGCTGCTCCAGGAATTAAATTTATAGAGAAATCAATATCTCTCTTTGGGGGTAGTCTCGGTACCTCCTTGAACACATCTTCAAATTCTTCCAGGATTGCATGATCTTCCAAATTTGGCACCTTATCTTTAGGTGTCTCTTCCATATGAGATGCAAATATTTGACACCATTTTCTGTAACATTTTTTCAGTTGTAATGATCAAAATTCTCTGATGGTTACTGCATTAGGAATTCCCTGCACTTTCCTTAGGCTCCCTTCCTCATCCAAGGAAGTAAATGCATTGTTATGACAATCTAGGATGGCATGATGCCGGTCCAACCAATCCATCCCAATTAAACAATCATAGGAAACTAAAGGACACATGTTCAAATCTTCCCTTGTGTTCAGTCCATTAATGTCCATAGGACATGACTTAACCATCTCATTAACTTTTCTTTTGGCTCCGGTAGCCAGCTATACCAACCGAGATTTTCTATGATTTCTTCTTGGAAAATTCAAACTTTCCACCATCTTAGGATCTATATAACTATGAATAGATCCCGAATCAATTAAAATAACAATGGTTTGGTTGTTGATCATACCTTCCACTTCAATCATATGTGACTAATACACTTCTTTCTTGTTGTTCAGGGATTCATAGATCCTTGGTACATTTCTACCCATGTCCTCCACTGTTTCAACTTGCTGTACATTGTGAAGTGTCCTCACTTTTTCACCTCTGTGAGGACAATCTCTGAACATATGATCTCCTTTACAACCCCAACATTAACAAGGTGGATTCCTTGGCCTTTGAACCCCTGTCTCAATCGTTCTGGGTTCCTTAGAAGTTGGTTGTCCCTGAGTATTATTTCTGAAGAATGGTGGCTCATTTCCCTTCTTCCTTTATCCATCTTGAATTTATTTTTGTCTTCCCAGGATTTTTAGAAGGTTGGCCTTGCTTTTTGGTGATAATATAGGAATTTATCTCGCCTTATGGTCTTCTCCAATGTCTTGGGATCATCATAATATATTTTGTCACTGATCAATGATCGAAATCCACTCAAATACTTCTGAATCTTAACTGTCTCATTCTTGATGAAAGAAACATAATTCAGTAGTTCCAAAAACCTTCTTTCATATTCATCTATGGTCATAATCCCAAGCTTGAGTTCAAAAAATTATTTAATTTTATTATCATAGTATCTCCTAGTCAACTATTTCTTCTCAAAATACTTCTTGATTTCCCTCCAAGTAACACTCTTCTCTTTAATGTGTTGCACCTATACAAGTTGATCCCACTAGATGAATGTCTTTCCCTTGAGTTGATAGATGACAATTCTACCTTCTACCTGAGATGAATAATTATGCAATTGAAAATGCTTTCTCATGCCCACCATCCATGTCTCTGCATCTTCATCCTTCTTGTGCTCACCATCAAATGTAGGAGGTTTGATTTTGTTCATTTCTCCTCGTAGCTCATCCACCCCAGACCTCTTATGCTTCCTGACAGGGGATGGACTTGAGATTTTGTGTGCTTTGTTATGGGACTACCTCAAGGAGTGACAGTGACATCTGCTAACACTTATGGTTCTTCTTTTCTCATCAAGATACCTATGACTTCTTGATTTGCTTGAGCTACTCTCCTTATCCAATTTCTTTTCTATTATATTCAATCTCTGCATTAACTTCATGTTGAAGTCCTCTTGCTGCTCCTTGGCTCTCATAATCCTTTCATTATCAACTTTATGTCTTTGGACATCCTTTTGTAAATTTCTAATGGTCTCTACCATGTTCATGTTTTCATCCCTTCCTTCTCCATGTCCATTGGAGTTTGTTCCTTCAATGCCCAAATGGACATCCATCCCTCTAATCTCATCTTCCTGGATGTATGTCCCTTGTGCATATCCCATTTCTTTGGACTCTGTGTTGATCTTGATCTGATCTAGTTGTTGTTAACTCTGCAAAATGTGTAGCCAACAAAACTTTGTCAGACTGACTGTTTCAACAATTTCATGAAAAATATGAACCATTCTGGTTCAATAATATATCAGAATTATTTCTTCTGATTTCCTAGAAAATTGAATTCCTAGATCAATTTTTGGGTGAATAATTATATTATTTTGTCCGAAATCTTTCCAACGCCTACTCCCATGCTCAATTTTGAGTCTTGAGCAGAAAGTTATAGTTATTTGAAAATTGCCCATTAGTTTTTTTGTTCACACTTCAACTGGGCACAACTCTGTGTTGTAATTATGCATTTTCGCACCTAGTCAATCAGAGTTTTCATAGGATATCTATTTTATTTCTGCATATACATATTCTAGACACTCTGTCCAAGTCTCACCTTTTTCTGGGTTCCGGGATGCTAGTTACAACCTGCTGAAGTTCTAGGCCAATTTGTGTTTTTGGTCTAGAATGCTACACGTATCTTCTTTTCTATATTAAACATTTTTAACATGCCCAAAAATTTAATTCAGCTCTGGGACTGTACTCTATGGTTCAATATATTTCCATTGACTACTCCTGTGCCTCAATCAGATTCTGGAGTTGAAAGTTATGGCTCTTTGAAGTTAGTTGGGTCTTAAAATTTACCCTCCACTGTTTGTGTTGTAACTTTCTCATAAAAGCTCCGTTTGACGAACGATTTACACCATTAGAAATATCTCTCTGAAATATTTTATTTTAAATGTAGAGGCATAGTGTACCTTGGTACACTCTGTTCTCATGGTTTTTGAGTAGCTAAAAATGTTGTTAGGGCCCTCAAAAACGCGCTCCAAAAAGATGATGTTCAAATGATATAAAAAGTCACAGAAATTTGATAGTTTTATGTTGTTGTTCACCCTCCAAACGACTTCGCATGCACAAATTTCAATTTGTACACCCATATTTAGCATGTGTAGCAACACCACAAGTTAAATCATGTTCCGCGCACCTATAACCACTGTGCATCACTTCTCTATCACGCCAATAACTGGCGCACACTACTTTTGTGTTGTACGCCAACATCCTCTGCACAAAATTTTGTTCCTTGCACTATTACCTATTGCACACAATTTTTGTATCGTGCACTGATATTCCACATGCATTTCACTCTATTTGCTGAATGATGCCAAATTTTAGTACACCCTTAACGTGCACCATTTACTACATTGTCGCGTGACAACTTATACTCATATTGCGCGCACACCAACCAAACTCCTCTGCACTCTGCCGATACTGTGCACACCACACGCACCATTATTATGTGTGTGCACACCACACACACCTTATTATGTGTATGCACACCGCGCACTAGTATTAAGCATGCGTCACTCAATCCACACAGCTCAATGGTAAGTTTAGTGCGAGCACCCACACACCAACATTTTTCCGCTCGGCGCCAAAATTTAGTGCGCGCTCCCACACACCAACATTTTTCCACACGGTGCCAAAATTTAGCGCACGCACCAACACACCAATATTTTTCTGCGCGGTGCCAAAATTTAGCGCGTGCACCAACACACCAACATTTTTCCATGTGGTGCCAAAACTTAGCATGTTCACCAACACGCCAATATTTTTACATTTCACAAGATTTTTACTATGCATCATGCATTTTTAGTGCACCCACCTGTGTACATACATTTTTATGTGTATCAATGCCTCTTGATTTCCACTGCAGAAATTGGGGCTTTTGCTTATCTTTTCCCCAATTTTCTACCATAGACATTTTGCATCTATGAAATTTTTTCAATTTCACCCCGATAAAATCATTGTGGTTTGATGTTTCTTGAACGGATTTCTCCCAAAATCAATTTACGAATTAATAATTTTAACCACTAAACTCGCTCCAACTGTCACGGCTTCATTGTAACTTCAAATTCGACCAATTCCAGGTCTGAATTTGCTAGAATATATATTAAATCAATAATATCTCACCACATGGACAAATTTCTCAATTTTCCCATGAATTTAACAACAGAAATTGGGGCTTTTTCCCAATTGCACCCAATTGTTGTTACTTTTTACCATGGACGCTTTATAAACTGAAATTTGGCCATTTTGAAATCAATCCTCTATAGAATTGCGCCTCAACCCAACTTACTCGTCCCATCCAGGCTCAGTGTTGAAAACTAAAGCTTTGATACCATATTGTAACATCCCCGACCACCCATGTCAGGCCATGATACTCCATAAAACTCTCTCATTCTCTATTCATACTGTAACATACCCAACATCCAACTGAGCTATGCCACATAAATTTTTCGAACTGCATGCAATTAAAATTTATACACACAGAACTCTTGCGGAAATATATATATAACATAAACAAACAAATACATCTGTAATGCACAGATTCGCTCTGAAATAACAATAAACATATACATGCAACATATACAGGAAATACCCATAAATATATAGACAATTGTAACCACACATAGGATAACCCCATAAAAATAAACATGTAAATAATAATGCAACATGTAAATTTATCACACAATTGACACTTATCTTGGTAAGAATATCACTAACTACGTGTAGACCTTCTAGAAATCTCCCATCCTTAGACCACACTTCTTATCACTCTTAGCAGTGGGTCACCCCCGAAATGGGACTAAACTCCACACGGGTAAATGGACTCCTAACCAAGCTAATGTATCACAGACAATAGGAAAGACTCCATCACAGGTGCCAAATCAAACTAATAGCCTACAGTCCCTCATTCCCCACATGCCTGTCCCACCCCAAGAAGTGTGTCCATTCTCTGCTCAACAATCCTTCGGCTACCCCACTCCCTTTCCTGGCTTCAACAACAGGTCGGACAGGAAGTTTTAGAGCCCTATAGCTATAGTTTTAGCACCTTCAGGAAATCAATTCCCAACAATTCTCTCAACCAGAGAGAAATTGCTCACGGGCCTGACAACCTCCCTCTTCAATATCCCACGGGCCTGACTACTCGCTTCTTTAGTCCAACTCACAAGATAACCAGGTATACAAACAGGTATGGTTATCGGTACAAATTCAGATACAATGACATGAAGGTACGGAGGATAGCTCACTGCATGAGTGAAAGATCATGGTATGGATGAATGGATGACTCGTGATGGAAGGAATGATAGGAAAATGAAATAAGTCCAAACAATATGTATGCATGTCCCCAACTTGACACTTGTCATGTTGGGAGCTACTTTGGCCCACTTGTCCCCAACTTTGGAACTTAGGATAAAATAATTATCCATACTTTATACTTTAATAAATATTAATATAATAATCATTTTTGGCTTAAGCTCCCTAGCTTAGCACATTTTTCTTAACTTCCCCCCCCCCGCTTTCCCTAACTAGTGGAGTTTAGTCCCCCATACTCTTTTATCGTGGTCGGTATGTGTGCAACGGTGTATTTTATATTAATAATGAGGAATATACAAAAATAAGTGCATTGGCCTTTAACGTCTAGGCTCTCCGGCCTAATCAAAACATAAGCATTCTAGCTTATAATAATAGGCTCACTAGCCTATAAAACACATCATATACACAAAGGCTCCCTGGCCTCAAAATCACACACACTTAAGTTGTTGCGTGCAATATCCTGGAATGTGCACACTTCATCATTTTACCGTGCAGGACATGCACGCACTATGCCATGAAAGGTGTATACAAAAATGATATCAACCAACTCACCAGCTTAAGCACATTTGCATTTACATTTACAATTGGGTTTGGCCTAGNTTTTACCGTGCAGGACATGCACACACTATGCCATGAAAGGTGTATACAAAAATGATATCAACCAACTCACCAGCTTAAGCACATTTGCATTTACATTTACAATTGGGTTTGGCCTAGGGATATTACAACAATTACGTTCAATTTTCATCTCTATATTGCAAGTTAAAAAATGACAAAGTTCTAGAAAATTAAAACTAGCCCAGTCAAAGTAGAGGGGCTGCCAACGAATATGTAGTTTGGAGTCAGTGAAGTTAGGTTCAGTTTTCATCTTTACATTGTAACTTCGAAACTGGCGGAGTGCGAGTGAAGTAACACCATTCAAGGATGCCAATGAATATATAATTACAGTCCGTGACAACTAATTGCGCACATTAAAGCTCATAGCATGATAGGGTCGCTATTATTCTATCATTTCCATCAACATCTTACAACACCTTTGTGATTGGTCCCGTGTATCCATCGACTTAATATTAATTACACACACCCGGTTCGAATCCCATGAGGAGTTCATGAAACAAATTGGTCCTTGCAAAAGGTTTTTGTAAGAGAAGTAAGTGCAACATATAATGAGAGGATTTGATGATGAATAATCAATGCCATATTGTTTATGAAATAGAATGAAGAATATTCTGAATAACTCATTTGAGGAAGAGAAAGCATGGGAGTAAGTGTGTGTTGCGGTGGAAGTAGATGAGAATGACTTCAGGGTTGATGCAGGTAAGAAGCATGATGGAGGCGACATAATTAACGAAATCTTCCAAGACAATTGTATGGATAATTATTTCAATCCCCTTGGAGGACTACATAAATCCCCTAAACCCAATTCAAACACTGGTGAATTAATTTAATCCCCTGCAAGGATGACAAATATACCATAAAACCAATTCAAATATTGATGAAAATTTTCAACCTACTTTAGGGATTACATAAATCTCATAAACCCAATTCATACACTGATGAATTGTTTCAACCCACTTCAAGGATGACAAAAACCTCGTAACCACAATTTAAAGACTAATGATTTTTCAAAAACCATGATGCTTGAAATGCTTGACATACAAAATGAATAAAATTAAGGACCTACCACCTTCTATAAAAATAATCTCATGTTTAATTGGTGAATTTTTTTTCACATTAAGTAATAGAAAACTCAATAGGCATTTCTTTTCCAACTGACTTAGTAGTAACTAACAAAAAAAACAAAATATATCAAGAATGAATTTAAAAATAAATTTACCTTCCTTTTTCACGAGGAGTTTCGATATCATTGCCACTTCCTTCCATTTCCTTATTAATCTTGTCCTAGAAAATATCCATGGCCATGGAAGAGCTATCATCCTCCCTTAATGACTTCACTACTAGAATTTCCTCTTCAACAATCATTCTCTCCATTTGAACAACCCTAGAAGCACCATTGGGATCTAGTTTTCTTATATCAATATCATTAGTCACATTATGTGTTGCATTTATATAAAAATGATCTTCATATGGAGAATTATCATCTTGTTGATGTACCCTACGATAATCTAAACTAAGCCTACCATCCATGGCTTGATCAACATCATTTCCACCTGCTTGAACTCGACGTTACAAAGACTCAGAATCACCACTTTGTTGAGGAAGATAGCGAGAATACTCTTGCAAGTTCCTATGTTTAATAGCCTCTAATTCTAAATTGACATTATAAGCATTAAAATAATTCTTTAGTTCATTTTCATTCTCTTCAAAACTGACTCAACATCTGCTTCTGGCTTTCGCTTATCAGAAACTGGATCTCGACCACGAAGATCAGCAGAATCCCGCTTACGAACTGGATCTCGCTAACGAAGGTATGGATCTTCGGCTCGCTCTCTAAATTCAGGCTTTGGATCTCGATCTCGAAGAACAGAATCTGGCTCTCGTTCTTGACAATATTCATAATTGACAAAAAATCAGTAGGAATGGATTCACACACTAGTTGAAACCCTATAATTAGGTTGGCCTTCTCAGATACCTAGTTTAAAGAATAATCTGACTTCTCTGCCACACCATCATATTTTCTTTGAGAATAATCCAATGCATCGTTGCTTGTGGGATCCTCATCTTTCAACTCTTTGTCGACAACATCACTGCTCAAAGTATTAGGCGAATAACCCATTACTGTGTACCTTGACTAAGCTCTCGGTCTTCATTGTAATCATTTACTACTCCTTTTGCATCTCCATCATTGAGGTTTTTCATCATCATCATCCTTTCTATTGGGGTTTTAGTTCTCATAAAACATAACAGACTCCTCATTGTTTTTGGTGTTTTTAGCATTAATCAAACCATCGTCATTGTTGTTATTCATACCAGAATCCATCTGTTGACTGCTAGCAGAATCGGGATTTTCACCGCCATTGCGTAAGGTTTATTCGATCCTTTTAAACAAATAATCCTTCACACCTTTAGTTGTTATGATTCTCCTCTTCAGTTCGTCTTTTAGTTATGTAACCTTCCACTGATATAGAGGGAGATTCTTCAAATCCATCAAAGGTGTGATCATATTCTCAAAACCCCTCTAAAGAAATCAAGTCCCCAAAACAACAAATCCCAACGAGAATAAAATAAGTGAATACCCTAAAAACCCTTAACCATAAATGAAAGAATAATTCCTATAAACTTGAAAACATGCTTCGAGAAATTTTAAGAAACATCCATTCCCCTTCCAAATTCATTAAAATCCCTAAAACGATATTAAAAAAAATACTATTAAAAAAATACCCTTGAAACGTTGAAATGTATATGAGAAAATAAGAAATTACAGGTGATTCGAATCCCAACAAGTTCTCAAGGTTATACACCTCAGATAAGCAACGAAATATCGCCAAACCCTAGTTCAAGAACAAAAACTTTCAATATTAGCAACAACAATTCACTTACAAAGAATGATTAGATTATATTTTTTTCCCTTTCTAAACAAAAACCACAATACAAATGGTGTTAAGTGGTTGGTTCCATGAAAAATTTACAATAAATTCACAGCCCCTAAAAAGCACACGTGGTGTCTTTTCCACAAAACAGAGCTTAAATCCTCCAAGATTGTTGTCCAAATAAAGGGATAAATAAAGGGATCTATGGGGATTCTTCTTCGGACTGTCTGTATTCTTAAATTAGGGTGTCTAAATAGAAAAAAATGGATAACACAGTTTAGATAAAGTGTGGAGTCGGCGAAGGAGAGGAAAATAAGAGAGATGATTCATTAATCGTTGATGACACATGTCAAGTTTTTAAAGGCTTTTGATAGATGATGAAGACTTGATGATGAATCATTTCGTTAAATAACACCTTCGGTGTAATAATTACTATCATACCTATGAAGGAGGGGAAAGGAAACTTCACTTATTGAAATGGGTGGTTACATTATAAACTATATAAACTATGTGGTTTGTTTTTGGATGGAAAATGAATACCTCAAAAGGTCCATTCTCATCCCATATATCACAAAATATTTTCAACGATATTATAACTTCAAGAATGCCCATTGAAATAATCGCAGATATGTGATCATTACTTTTCAAGAGAGAATTGGAAGAGGAAGAAGAGAAAATGACATACAACAAAGGTGGAAGAAGGAAGGTGGGAGAACAAAAGTCCCTTAAAAACTCCTTGGATGTAAATAATCATATAGGAGACTACATAAGATCCCATAGAACCTACTTGAATGATATAAACATTACATCTATCCATATTAATTTTACGAAATTATTTATAAATATTCAATTAAGAGGTATCTTTGTTCTATTTCTCTACCTTTCAATATTGACGGTTTGTTTGTTAATTGACAGTTTTTATGGCAACACAAATTTTAGCGATGTGCACCATTCTACTATCCTTACTTAATTTTTCGGGGATTCTATGAAAGTATTGAAATATTTGAATCATAGAAAACCAAAATAATCCATACAAATGAATCATTAGTCTATTAAAGGTGCATAGAAACAACAAACAACTGATTAGTTGCTCATAAATGAAATCAAATCTCAATTGAATATTTCACGTATCATTCATTCATACCAAGAGAAAGATCTATATTGGAACGATACATCTACACCAAGCATGTTTTTAAGTTTTTCAAATTTGTCTCTATGCAAAGATTCATGGAGAATATTGGTCACTCAATATTAAGTGGCACAATAGATTAGTTCAATATCTTGATATTGCACCATCTCTGTGATGTGCCGATGAACTTAAATATGCTTTGTTCTACATGAAAAACCTAATTCTTGACTGATTTGATTACTTTATGATTGTTACAAAGTAGGGGAGTTGCTTGTTTATGCTCCAACTTGAGCTTACCAACAATCCTTGTAATCCATATGGATTCACTTGCAACACGAACTATTATTTTGTAATCAACTTCTATACAAGAAAAAGACGTATTGTCTCCTCGTACACATATGACATCAAATTCATTGTATGGAAATAAGTACATCGTAACCATGAGAAACTGACAACATCGATCAAATATGAGACTTAGATACCAAAATCCCTATGTGCACTACCTCTATATATGGAAAGAGAATCTAGGGTCAATTGAAAATGTCTTTTATATATAAAATGGAGAGCACAACAAGATAATTTATATTCAAACTTGACAATCATAAAACAATAAATCAAAAAATAGTCGTTGCAAAATTGCGTGTCAGGTTAAATCAATTTGATATTGCTTTCTCTACACTCAATGTTTTCTCTTACAAATCACATATATACAAATTTCCCCATGACAAGATATGCCATTTCTTTAAAGATACTAAAAATGTAATGTCAAACCCAACACAAATATTAGGAAATGGTGATTTCATAAAATTTCTATGAAGTTAAGAATATAGGTGTGAAAATGTATTTGAAAACAAAATTATAATGGCAAAAGACATCCAAATATTCTTCTTCTTGAAGAGATGCATTCACCAAACCACTATGGATGGTGTTTCAAATCTAAGAGGAGAAAATTTAAATTTTAAAATAATCATTTCATTAAATTAACTGTGTAGCTATTTGTAGAGAGAAACATAATAAAGCACCGAAAATGAGTGTCGAGTGTCCAAATTCAAGGTTGCATTATCATGTACACTAAGAAATATAGAGCGAAAGATGGAAACAAGATTGGAAAATTTTAACTATTCAAGGAAAAGATGGCATGCAAAAAAGGAGCAAAAGAGCATGCTAAAAATAACAATGTAAACTAAAGACTATCACAAATGGGGCATTTTATGCAACTACTGAGACAATGTAAAGATAGCATTTATTGCAAATGTATGCTACTTATAAAATTTTATGTCAAGCATATGAAGCTATGGCACTCTATCGCTAACTCACTTATATGAGGCTATGTGACTTCATCATTGGCCCATTCATCTTATGGAATGTTACCAATCATACAATGACGTAAAACACCTCTAACTGGATTTACTAAAAATATGATGATGAGTAACATGGAAACAATTACAAAAATGCAAGAATGTGTGATAAGTCTGTTAAATGTTATAAGTGTTGAAAATTTACTTATGCAACTAACAATCACAGTTCATTTTTTCTTATTATGCTTATTTAGAACATTAACTGCATATACAACATCACAGAAAGATAGACAATCACATAAACAAGATAAACACAAGGATTATCCTAGGAAACCCTCTAGGGGAAGAAAGCCATACAATGTCTTCTAAATAGATTCTTCAATCAAGAACAATGCCAAGACAGAGAATAGATAGACCTTTCCAACATCTCCCTCTCTCCAAAACTTGCTCACCTTTTCTCTCTCTTGTGCTTGAGTGATATGAGTGAGAAAAATAGGCATCTAGCCCCTCTATTTATACACAAATGAATTTCCCTTTTAACTACTAGGGCCGACTTGACAATTGTCTCTTAATTACTTTTGCATTAGCCACAATAGGGGATGACTTGATAGTTTGACTTTATTTTACCATAATGGACACAATGGGGTCAACTTTAGCAATACAACATAATAATATTCTTTTAGGGTTTTTACATGATCAAATACAATAGGATAATATCCTATGCAACTACACATTATTCAACACTCCCTCTTATCTAGGAATGTATTCTTTGGGATCAATCTACTTCTGCATGTCTGTACACTTTGGCCATTGTTTTCTTGATTTTAACGAATCTATATATCATAAGAAGTTATTCCCTTTCACCATCCTTTTGTACTAGAGTAACATACCAACCTACACTGGGGTCATAAACTAGCATGTGTTGGAGTAACATACCAACGTGCGTTGGAGTAACAACCTACGGTGGGGTAGCATACCATCCTGTGTTGGAATACCAATCTGCACTGGGGTAGCATACCAACTTGCGTTGGAGTACCAACCAAATCCATGGTAGCATACCAACCTTCATTGGAGAACCAACATGCGTTGGGGTAGCATACCAACCTACGTTGGAGTACCAACCTACATTGGGGTAGCATAGCAACATGATTTGGAGTACCAATCCTCGTTGGGGTAGCATACTAGCCTACGTTGGAGTACCAACGAGTTGGGTTAGCATAATAGCCTATGTTGGAGTACCAACCTGCGTTAGGGTAGCATACCAACCTATGCTGGAGTATCTCCCACTACTAGGGATGTCATCACTTCGCTCTACCGGGGATCACATCTCACTACTGGAGAAAACAAACACTTCTCACTACTCGAGAAGTCTTTCTGGACCACTCCAAGCTTGTCTCTAAAATAGTCAAACTTAACTCTAGACAGGGGCTTGGTCAATACATCTGCTACTTGTTCATCTTTTCTTATTATGATTATTTAGCACTTTAACTACATATACAAGATCACTTAAATAAACATAATCACAGAAACAAGATAGACACATGGGAAACCCTCTAGGGGAATAAAACCCAACAACTTCTTCTAAATAGATTCTTCAATCGAGAAAAATGACAAGACAAAAAACAAATAGACCTTTGTTACATCTCCCTCTCTCTCCAAAACTTGCACACTTTCTCTCTCTTGTGATTGAGTAAGATGAGTGAGTAAGACATCTAGCCTCTATATTTATACACAAATGGCTTTCCCTTTCAACTACTAAGGCCAACTTGACAATTCTCTTTTAACTAATGACTTAACTTGATAATAAAAACTATAATGGAGACGACTTTACCTATACAACATAATAATATTATTTTATGATTTTTGTATGATCAAATACAGTACGAGAATATCTTGGGCAACTACACATTCTTCAACAATAATATGAGGTTCGTAATACTAATATTCACATACAACAAGTATAATTTCCTTTCAATGCACTCAATCTTCATAGATACTGAAAATTCCTAGTATTATGTTGAGCTGGTTCGCAATAATACCCAGCCAGGATTGGAATAATAGATAGAATTAAAGGGTGAAGAAGAATAATTTGATCTCTCTACTGGAAATATTAAATCAAAAGTTGGAAAGAAACACCAAAAAACTAAAGAGTTAAACTTTAACTTACCTTATGGAGAAACCTTTGCATAGGAAGTCAACATTTTGAGGTCGATCTTCAAATTAACTACCTGGATTTCTAAAGGTCGTTAAACATTGATCAACTGTGTTAAGATTCTAAACAATAGTTCGAACTTCTTAGCCCGCTTGAAATTCCAATAAATCGTTCTTGGAAGCAATTGCTCGACGATTAGGTTCAATTTTCATCTCTACGTTACAGGTTCAAAACTCGCAGAGTTCTAGCAAAGTAAAACTGGGTTTCCTACAAATATGTACTTTGGATTCAGTGAAGTTAGGTTCAGTTTTTTTATCTTTACATTGGAGGTTCAAAACTAGCGGAGTGCCAGTGAAGTAACACCATTCATGGCTGCTAATGAATATATAATTACATTCCGTAACAACTAATTGAGCATAATAAATCCCATATCATGATAGGGTCTCTATTATTCTATCGTTTCTATTAACCTCTTACAACACCTATGTGACTTGTCCCATGTATCCATTGACTTAATATCAATCAGACACACCCGGTTCGAATTGCATAAGGAGTTCATGCAACAAATTTTCCTTCTTCACAAAAGGCTTCTATGAGAGAAGTAAGTGCAACATACAATGAGAGGATTCGGCCAGGATGAATAATAAATGCCATAGTGTTTATGAAAGACAATGAAGAAGATGTTGAATAACTCATTCGAGAAAGGGAAAGCGTGGGAGGAAGTGTGTTGAGAACGAATTTAGGGTTGATTCAGGTTGGAAGCATTATGGAGGGGACATAATTAATGAAATATTCCAAGACACAAATGAATGGAGAATTCTTTCAATCCCCTTGGAGGACTGCATAAATCCCCCAAACCCAATTCAATTAATTTAATCACTTGCAAGGATGAAAAATATACCATAAAACCCAATTCAAATATTGCATAACTCTTTCAACCCACTTCAAGGATTATAGAAATATCATAAACCCAATTCAAACACTGATGTACTATTTTAACCCATTTCAAGGATGACAAAAACCTAGTAAACACAATTCAAACACTGATGAATTTTCAGAAACTATAATTCTTGAAACGCCTGACATACAAAATGAATAAATTTTTTGACCTACCACCTTCTATAAATAAAATATCATGTTTAATTGGTGAAAAAAATGTCCACAGTAAGTAACGCAAAAATCAGTAGGCATTGATTTTCCAACTAACTTAGTAGTAACTAATCAGAAAAACCAAATATAAAAAGATTCAATTTAAAAAGAGATTTAGTTTCCTTTTTCCTTTTGTGAGGAGGCGTTTCGACATCATTGCCACTACCTTCCATTTCCTTATCATTCTTGTCCTGGAAAATATCTATGGCCATGGAATCAGAGCTATCATCATTCCTTAATGACTTCACTACTGGAATTTCCTCTTCAACAGTCTCGCTCTCCATTTAAACAACCCCAGAAGCACCATTGGGATATAGTTTTCCTTCATCAATATCACCACTCACATTGCGCATTGCATTTATAGAAAAATCGTCTTCATATGGAGAATTAACATCTTGTTGATCTACCCTGCGATCATCTAAACTAAGCCTGCCATCCATGGCCTGATCAACATCATTTCCACATTCTTTAACTCGACGTTCCAGAGACTTTGAATCACCACTCTATTGAGGCACATAACCGAAAGACTCTTGCAAGTTCCTATGTTTAACAACCTCTAATTCTAAATTGGTATTATAAGCATTAAAATAATTCTTTAGTTCATTTTCATTATCTTCACTAATTGACACACAATCAATAAAAATGGACTCGCACGGTAGTTGAAACCCTACAACTAGGTTGGCCTTCTCAGATACCTGGTTTAAAGAATAATCTGACTTCTCCGCGACGCCATCATATGTTCTTTGAGAATCGTCCAATGCATCGCTCCTTATGGGATCCTCATATTTTTGCGCTTCTTCGGCAACATCATTTCCCGGAGGCTTAGGAGAATAACCCATTCCTGTGTACCTTGACTAAGCTCTCGGTCTTCATTGTAATCATTTACTACTCCTTTTGCATCTCCATCATTGAGGTTTTTCATGATCATCATCCTTTCTATTGGGGCTTTGGTTTTCATGAAACATAAAAGACTCCTCATTGTTGTTGGTGTTTTCAGCACGAACCGAACCATCGTCATTGTTGTCATTCATACCAAAATCCGTCTGTTGACTACTACCAGAATCGGGATTTTCACCGTCATTTTTTTCATTCATACAAGAATCCGTCCTGCTACCTAAATTGGGATTTTCACCGTCATTGCATATGTCTTCTTCGATCCTTTTAACGAAATCATCCTTCACACCTTTAGTTGTTATGCTTCACCTCTTGAGTTTGTCTTTCAATTCCTTAATCTTCCACTTCTCTAGAGGGAGATTCCTCAAATCCGCCAAAGGCGTGATCATTTTCTCAAAACCCCTCTAAACCAAACAAGCCCCATAAACAACAAATCCCAACTAATGGGAATAAAATAAGTGAATACCCTAAAAACCCTAAAATGCAAATGAAATAAAAATACCTAGAAACCTGTAAAAAAACTTCGAGTTATTTTAAGAAACCTCCATTTCCCTTCCAAAATGATTAAAAACCCTAAAACAATATTAAAAAAAATACCCTTGAAACTTTGAAATGTATATGAGATAATAAGAACTTACAAGTGCTCAAGAGATTATTCACCTCGGATAAGAAAAGCAGTATCGTCCAAACCCTACTTCGAGAACATAAACTCTCCATATTAGAAACAACAATTCATCTACAAAGAATGCTTAGATTATATTTTTTTTCTTCCTTTTTAAACAAAAACCACAATACAAATGACATTAAGTGGCTAGTTCCATGAGAATTTTACAATAAATTCACAGCCTCTGAAAAGCACGAGCAATGTCTTTTCCACAAAACAGAGCTGAAATCCTCCAAGAGTGTTGTCCAAATGAAGGGATAAATAAAGGGATCTATGGGGATTCTTCTTTGGACTGCCCATATTCTCACATTAGAGAGTCTAAATAGGTGAAAACGAAGAACACAGTTCAGATAAAGTGTGGAGTCGACGAAGGAGAGGACAAGAGGAGAGATGATTCCGTTGATGACATATGTCAAGTTTGTAGAGGCTCTTGACAGACAATGAAGACGAACCGTCCCCTTAAATAACACTTTTGGTGTAATTATACACCATTGACCATTAGTATTTGGGTAAAATTCTAATTCTATCTACTTACTAATTACCAATAAATTATTTCATATATAATATGGTGTTTTTTAGAAATGGAGGTGATAAGTGACACCCTATAATTATTGATGATAATGATTACTGTGAAAATGAACAATATGTTAACTAGGAGCTAGTTTCATAGTCTTAAAAGAAATCAATTTGTAAAGGTTTTAAATGAAAAAAATTAACACTAATAATTATAATGTCAGAAAAATTGGAATTCAAATAATTCTACCTAGACTCACAAGGAATGGAGGAAGATGTGCTGCTCCATGACACTTACTTTAATGTGGATGTTGTATAGTTTTGGGATTAAGCTAACTTTTCTTCCAATTAAATTAAGCTAGCCAAATGCAAATTAATTGCATTTTAAAAATTTTCAATTTTTCTTTTTGAAAATAAACATTTCAAATTAAATAATATATATATATATATTATAAAATATTTATTATATTACATAATAAATATATAATCTAAATAATATATTAGATAATAAATATAATATAAATATAATAATAATTAATATTAGATAATAAATATAATATATATATATAATAATGCATAATAATAAATACATAGTACAACCTTTTATATTTAGAAGTGATTGGTGAAAGATGTAGTGATTGGTGAAATTCATTGATTATTTAATTAATTCTATATATTGAAAGACTTGAAATATTTTCATTATATCCAAAAATATATATTTGTTTTCCTATGTCAAACATTACATTTCATACACAAATTTATGATAAGCAGCAAATTAATGTCATATCAAAAGCAAACTCATTATTATAGTCCCATGGCAGGGACTAATAATGGTAATGAGTACATGAATAACAACTAGTAATAATGGTTGGCCTTGGAGTATGGCCTAAAACTGCTTTTACTTGGCCAAGAGCTCGTCTTCCTCAGACCTAGATGCATCTAGCAGGAGTGAAATCCTTCTCCCTTATGGAACACCAGAGGGTTATTTTAGGTGGTTTTCCTTGAATAATGCTGATGAGTCATCCTGCATTCATAGATAGCATTCAGTGATGGTTGTCCCCACTATTGTTTTGGAATTCTGAGTTATGATAGGTTTTCCCACTCAAAAAAACAACAACTAGTAATAATGGTCCCCAATGCATAATAACAACTTAATTAAAGACGAGAGTGCGTTAGCGTCAGGGTTCGTGGAGAGCGCCCAGGGCCCGTTTTTGCAGCCAGAGCCGGCCATGGCCGCCCCAGGGGGTGGGGATTCGGCCCCTCCCCCTACGAGTTCAGAAGAGGATGCGTTCAGGAAGCTGATTGCCAGCGGATGCAAGCGCAAGATCCCTTCTACGGTTCCAAAATTCATAAAAAAGCTAGATGAAATCCACGAAATCGCCCTCCCTGAGATGCAAGCGATCAAGATATCCCTGGCTCTCTCTGAGAGAGGGATGGTAGGCCAGTTTATGGGACTTTGGCCCTCAGAAAAAACCACCGAAGCTTGGGTCCAAAGGAACTAGAAGCCCCTCCTTAAGCAAGGAGTTACCTGCTACCCTTTGAGTGGTGGCTTCTTTCTCTTCGAGTTTATAAACAAGGAAGAGAAGGACCTCATTTTCAGAAATGGACCATATTTTATGGGAACCCAGGGGCTGTATCTGAACCGCTGGACCCCGGACTTCGATCCCATGATGGAACTGCCAAAGGAGGTACCTGTATGGGTCAGGCTCCCCAACTTGCCGGTTCACTGCTGGAACTATGAAACTCTGCAAAAGATAGGGAATGGAATAGGGAAATTCATTGATAAGGCCGACAACAAGTCCATCTACAACTGCGCTAGGATATGTGTTGAAGTGGATCTTGAGGCAGGGCTCCCGGAGGCGGTGAAGCTTACTGTGGGCAACTGGTCTCACTACCAGAAAATCGATTATGAACACCTTCCCTTCAAGTGCAGATCCTGTCAAGAGCACGGACACTTCCAGAGGAATTGCCCAAAGAACCAAAACCCAGAAAAGGAAGATGCTGAGGGCTGGCAAAAGGTTAAGAAAAGCAAACCAGGTCCTAAATTCAAAGATCCAAGGCCAAAACAGGCGATCCAGCCATCATCTTCAAAGCCAAATTCTCAGAAGGCACCTCTGAAAGAAGGGGCTAACAAGCCAAAGGAAACCTTGAAAGAACCAATCATTATAGTCACTCAGTCCCCGCCAGCCCCAGAAAATCTGATTCTGGTCAATGAAACCCCTCTAGCAGATGAATCCATGAAGTCGGATGAGGAGCACATCCCTTTAGACTTCGAAACGAGCGCAGATACAGATGAGGGGGCCACGAAGACCAGCAGTTCTGTTGGAACCCCTGAGAAGGCCCCTAGAGGAAGGAAACTAGAGAGGAAAAAAAGGGAGGAGAAATGTTACAGGGACGTCACTGCAGGACTTCAGCATACCATCCCAGCTATGAT
>JASDQU010101598.1:172292-214897 GCA_032191745.1 Picea mariana | reverse complement strand
ATGGGTCTCCTCGGACGGCTTCCTCGAGCTGGTATCGGAGACCTGGAAGAAGAGTGTGTCGGGATCACCTTTCTTCATTTGGGAAGAGAAACTGAGAAGGCTCAAAGTGGATCTCAAAATCTGGGCAAAGAACCTGCCCTCCCCTTTGCAGGAAAGGAAAAAAGCACAAAGGGCCCTAGAGAATTACCAACGTCATATGGAGTCTGCCCTGGTCACCCCAGCGATGTTGAACGACGAGTTGGAGCTGCAAAAGAAGCTTCATAAAGCTCTTAGAAGAGAGGAAGAGTGTTGGTGAGTAAATTCGAGAAGTCTATGGCTCCAAGCAGGAGACAAAAATACTTCTTTCTTCCACAAGCAGGTAGAATCCCGGAAAAATCATAACTCAATTAGAGAGATCCAATTTCAGGGACAAACCTACAAAAAATTTGAGGAGATCAAACGTGCAGCCCACTCCTTCTATAAAAATCTGTTTACTGAAGAGCTGGAGGCCCCTACTAGACTGGATCTCTATCCTCTCACGGTGGTTCCCAAGCTGATAAATGAAGATGACAACCATTGGCTGACAGCCCCTATCACGACTGCGGAGATCAGCAAAGATCTCCAAGCTATGAACCCGGATAAAGCCCCCAGGCCTGATGGATTCACGGCTAGGTTCTATATAGACTGCTGGGATATCATCCAAAAAGATCTAGTCAAAATGGTGAGGAACTCTCAGAACTGTAGCAAAATTGGAGGGAGCACCAACTCCTCCTTTCTAGCTTTAATCCCCAAAGAGAAAGGTGCCCAAAGCTTCTCAAGATTCCGCCCTATTTTGCTTTGCAATTTGGGGTACAAAATCATCACCAAAGTAATAGCAAACAGGATAAAAAAAGTCCTCCCCAAAAACATCCCGGAGAACCAGGGGGGCTTCATCCAGGGGACACAAATCTAGGACAATATTATCCTTGTGCAAGAGGCTATCCACTCAAGATGTCAAGGGAAGGAGAAAGGAATGTTAGTCAAGCTGGATCTGGCGAATGCCTTTGACAGAGTCAGGTTGAATTTCCTTTTTGTTGTGATGATCAAGATGGGATTTCACCCACATTTGGTTCGCTGGATCCGGGCCTGTATAGCGGATCCGTGGATCGCCCCCCTGGTCAATGGAAGACCGACTGACTTTTTCCAAGCCTCAAGGGGACTTAGACAGGGCTGCCCCCTGTCCCCCCTGGTCTATGCCATTCAAGCGTCTGTGCTAAGTTTTCAGCTGAATACAAGTATGCAGCAACGCACCTTAATTGGCCTCTAAATTTCTCCTAGAGCTAAGAGAATTAATCATGCTCAATTTGCCGCTGATACGCTCCTTCTGGGCCAAGCCAACCTGTCCACCGCAAGAGCACTCAAGAAAGAATTGGATGAATACACTGAAATTTTAGGCAGCGAAATCAGTTTGAGGAAGAGTAAAATTTATGGCTGGAACTGCCCTCCTATAGAAATGATTGGTATTTCCAGGGTGCTGGAAATGGAAGGAACTTCAACATGGGAGTCCATTAAATATCTTGGAATTCCGCTAGTCAAAACAGCCCCCAGAAGTAACCTGTGGCTGCCTCTTTTGGACAAGATGAAAGCCAGGATCTTGGCCTGGGGAGAAACCTGGCTGAACAAAGCAGGGAAGTTAATCCTCATAAATTCTGTTCTCACCTCTCTTCCTGTCTATCAGGCTTCCATTCTCCTTGCCCCGAGAGGATTTATGAGAAAATTAGACAGCATCTTGAGAAAATTTCTTTGGGAAGGGGGAAGGAATGAGGGGGAAAAAATGCACCTAGTCAGCTGAGATAAGGTTAAAGCCCCTAGGATGGAAGGTGGGTTGCAAGTAAGAGATGTGGCCACTCAGAATCTGGCCATGGAAGGTAAGATTCTCTGGAAGATGATAAGAGGTAAAACCACTTGGAGCTCCAAAGCTCTAAGGCTTAAATATTTATGTGGTCACAAAGAAAGGTGCCTCGATCGCCCCCCCTTGACTAGAAAAGGCTCTCCCATCCTTTCTCTCTACCTTAAGGCTCTTGACTTGATCACCTCAAAGCTTTTTTGGATCCCGGGGAACGGCAGAAAAATCAAGTTTTGGGAAGACTCTATCTTAGGACAGACCCCTTTAAGTTTTTCGGAAGGGATGGAAAACATCAAGAGTTGGCTCCACTCCTTAAGCAAAGTCACCCTGTGGGACCTTTCAGCTTGGAACCAGGACGACTCTTGGCTTAAGTGGGATTTTGGGGACTATTCGCAGCACTTATAAACTGAAGCTTGAACCCTCCTGGATGCTCTTCAAGGGTGCTCCCCCTCCTCGGCCAGGAAGAAGGAAAAAAGAGGTTGGGGCTCTTCGTCTGGCAGTTACTCTTCTGCAGCTGGTTATGTAGCCCTGCAAGCTATCCCCTGGGTAGCCCCTGATCCCTCGGTGTGGAGAAATATCTGGCTTCATCCCTCCCTTCCCAAATTAGATCTCTTCTGCTGGTCCCTTCTGCACAACAGTATCCTTACTTGGGAAAACCTCTCAAAAAGAGGCTGGGAAGGGCCCTCTCGATGCCCTCTCTGTGCTTGTCATGTTGAAACCTATGTCCACCTCTTCCTCCTCTGTCCCTTTGCTCTGGAACTTTGGAATCTCATTCTTGGCCAGTTGAATGTACCCCTGCCTTATTCAGTTACCTCTTTATTTTCCTCCTGGGTCGATTTGGCTCCCTTCTCTTTTACCAATTTGAACCTGCTAAAGCATTGTTGGATGTGGGTGCTGAAAGTAGTCTGCTAGAAACTGTGGCTGGAGCGAAACAATAGGATATTCAGGGAAATAGCAGGGACGCCGGCCCAAACTGCACTCAAAGTGAAATTGATTATGGGTGATCTGATAGCCTCAAAAACTAATATCACCAATGAAGTAACCCCTAACAAAGATGAGTATGTTTGGTTCCTTAAGCTTGATCCCTCCCTCCTGACCAGAACCAAGCAATTTTCCAAACACTATTCCCCTTGGGAAATTAGGCTAGAGGAATAAGAGTTCTTAAAGTGGAGATATTCTTTGGAGAAGCATATCCTGCAGGTGGATGGGGCCTCGAAAGGGAATCCCGGTCCCGCGGGAAGTGGAGGGGTCCTACTCGACAACTCAGGGAAAATTGTGCTCAAATTTTCCTGGGGGCTGGGTCTGAACACCAATAACACAACTAAGATTTTAGCAATCTGGAAGGGGCTGGCTCAGGCCAGAAGGTTATCAATTTCGAAGTTCGCTATCATAGGGGACTCTAGAATCTTTATCCATGCTCTCAATCAGAGGAAGGCTCCCAAAAACGTGGGCTTGGATCACTATTATAGGAAGGTTCTAGTTCAGATGAAAGATTTTGAAGAGGTGAATTTCTACCACGTCCTCAGGCATCTTAATCAGTTGGCAGACCATGAAGCGAACAGAGGCACCTCCCTGGGCAAGGGAGTCATCAACGTAAATGGAGTTGAAAATCATGAACCAATCCCTTAGAATCTGGGGAGAAGGAATTGACCGGAGTTTTCCTGTCAGAAAATGCAGAAGTCTGAAATTTTCCAGGGAGGATTCCAAAGTGCAAGCGCAAAGGTATGAGGCAGGTGAGAGAAGTCTTGTGCAGAGAAGTGCTAGAATAAGGAAAGGGGCGTCAGGACAAACTCAGGAAGAGCATCCTGACTCAACAATCATGGGGAAGAGCTCCCAATCACAGTCCTCCAGGGAGACAAATGCCCAGGGAAAGCATCCTGAAAATATAGGTGAGACTCTGAACAATAGATGGAGAAGAAGGAACTACGCTGGGACGCACTTTCCCCCTACGTGCTTTCAGCAAATCTCTCTGTTGGTTAAGAAGGATGCGACAGGGGTATCCCAGAACTCACTCGCGGTGCAGGGTATCTGCCTAACCAAAAGAAGAGCCACTTAGAATGGATGCAAGCTCTAGTCGACTGATCTCATTTTGATCTCGTTTCATACTGTCCAAACCTCCTTTTCCCCATGTGGCAGCCAAATCTATGAAATTTCCTGTCTCTGCCCCGCAAAATCCAGAACTGATGTAAAGGGACCGTGTTGGAAGATATGCTAAAACAATGCTGTAACAGATGCCGAAACACAGTGTTGGAACAGATGCTGAAATTCTGCTGTAACAAATGTTGAAACAGTGCTAAGACATAGGCTGAAACACCGCTGTAACAGATGCTGAAACACCACTGTAACAAATCCTGAAATAGTGCTGTAACATAGGCCGAAACACAGTGCTGGAACATATGCTGAAACAGTGCTGGAACAGATGTTGAAACACCGCTGTAATGTTGAAATAGTGCTGAGACATAGGCTGAAACAGTGCTGAGACATATGCTGAAACAGTGACTGGAGTTTCGGCATTTAAATTTAATCCAGTTCATTTAGAAGGCATACAGGAACTAGTTCAGTTCACAAGTCTATAGCTATAGAAGTATAATGGTTTAGAAAGGCAGGCCCGAAGAAATTCGAGGCCATTTTGTAGTCGAATTTGTGGCTAGTCCACCCCATTAATATAATCTATAACCGTTTCTGTAAAAAAAAAACAACTTAATTAATCATACTAATAAAATCTCATTAAAAAAAATCAATTCAATAATAATAAAAATCATTTTTATATTAATTAGACTTAGAGTTCTATATATTAAACCCCCTTCCATCCTTCCTTCCTTGTTTAATCTTAGAGTTCAATATATTAAACCCCTTCCATCATTTCTTGTTTAGGTAAAAAATATCTGCTTTAACTTAAAAAAAATAGTGAAAGTGATTAAATAAACCTTTTAATATATAAATAAGGCCAATTATAATCTTCTACTACTAATTCTCTTCTGTCATAGGCATGGCGAGCCTATAGTCGGGCAGTGAAATTACTCGATGCTCCCAGTCACCATGCAACATCACAATCATTTGTTTGACAACAAAGCTACAACAAACTACTTAATCTGGACTACCCCTTACTTCATTACATCTTCATTTATTACTTATTTTATGTCTGCATTATCTTATACTTAGCTACAAAAGAAAAAGAAACCATTCAAGAAAAGCAACAAGACAAAATGTACAAGTGGGAAGCCAAACCGGCCTAAAACCCATTTCTTTATAATATTCCAAAAAACCAATTTGGAGCTCTTGTTACAAAAAAATAAAAAACATAGAGAGCATGGCTCAGCATTACTTGGCCTCTTCTTGGTTCTTCTCCCTGACTCGTCATCGCCATGGGCCTGCCATTGTACCAAACGCATCTTCCCATCTTCTGCTCACAACCTTCACTACAACTCTGTGATCGTCTCTACCTCCTACCAAGTATGTGCATGCTTCATGTGCTTGCACTTGAATCTCAGTTAGACTCCATCGTAGAGCACCCATATGTCACCACCAAGACTTCCGTGGACCTTCCATTACATAAGAACCCTTTTCTTCCTTGACTGTCTTCGGTGGTCTTGCCAGACCTGCGAAGTGCCCATTGCAAGTTTTCTTCCACAACCTCAGATTCGGTGCAACCTGTGACACTCTTTCATCTTCACAAACTTTCACCCTTCTTTAGCTCCCTTAGACTAGATTATCTCACCTATCCTACCTCAATACAACCTTCCCCAAGGAAGAAAAACTTACCATACATGGTCTACTTGGCTCCTTGAGGAGGGAGCTCACCCTCCTTACTTGGTTGTTGCCTCAGAACACCAATTTGCGATTATGAGAGAAGTCACCATCCTTCCTTGGATTATTTACCAATGCCTTGCTCACTTGGTTATATAGGCACGTGCATTTCCTCTGCAACACACCTATCCCAACCAACATTCCCCTTCTTTCGTAAGTCGACATGAACTTTTCATCATTTGTTCATTTTTTCAACTTGAATTGACTCTTCAACGGGCACACACACCTATCTTGTGCGTGATCCAAACAAACCAATGTTACTCTTCGGTTAAAGGTGCCCAGCTTGTGCCTTTGTTCGTTTCCTTGCTCAATTGCATCACAAGGCATCTATCACACATTTTGGGCGTTTATCTTGCTTAGCTTACTTGTCTCATTGATGGGGCACCCAAAGCTTCTATGGGAACCCATCCTTGGTTTCACGTCCATCAAGCCATCTCTTGTGCATTCTTTTGAGTGAACATACCTTCGTTGCGCCCAACTTTACCAACCATTCGTTTCTTTGGTGGGAATCCCATGTCTTCATCGCATGCCCACCCAACCAGTTCTTAGGTCAAGTCACCACTTGACCTTCATCACAAGTCTTCTCAGTGAAGTCATACTTGGCATCGCATCATGTGCCCAAGTACCCCAACTTAACTGAACATTCGCTGACTCACCCGTTTCACATGTCTTGGCTTGTGAAGGCAACGTGCGGGCCCGAGTCAAGTCCTAGGTCATGAAATACTCCCCCACTCAAATCCATTGTCATACTGACAATCTCAACATACCTCCACTATGATCATCGATGACAATCATTTGTTTCTTTATCATGATCACAAGTTCTATCACAACCTCAACCAAAACATAAAACTATTTAAGTGTTGAACCTTTGCGACTTCTGTTGCATCCATACTTCAACCATTTATTTCATGCATTTGTACATTGTGCATCCTCATTTTTGTGTTGGTTGGGTAGCTAGTCCAACTATCACACACAATTTCTAAGATGTACCTCTTCATGTCGAAACTTAGTTGTTTCTTTCTGCGTCATTATAACCTCGTCAAACCCAAAAACATGAAGGAAATATCACTCTTGGCCCTTCACTGCTACCAATTTCCTCATGAGTTTCTTCCGCAACAACAAAGTGTTGCACCAATGAATCATTGTGCTTGAAGTCTGACCCCCTTGCCATGTTGTTTTTCATTAGCTTGTGCAAGTGTCGAGTAGTTGGATGGTCGGTCCAACCATCATTTATTGTATAAAGCCACACCTCCATGTCAAATTGATCTCCTCCCATCAACAACTTGACTCATCCATACAAATCTCACCAAGGCACCTTCCTTGCCTTGTCATGCTACATAATTTCCTCAAAATGAAGCCTTCATGTATTTCTGTTGTGAAATTTGTTTTCACTTCCAGTGATCATCACACCCAACTCGTCTCATATCCAAGCTATTCGAAAAATCAAGGATATCATCACACGATTGCCACCCGTACGACCAACTGAATTCCATTTCTTTGCTCCTCCTATATATTGTAGGGTGCTTGGGTCTTCCTCATCACTGCTGCAACTATGACCCTCATGGAATCTTAGTTCACTTGATGAATATGCCCAAGGAAAACATGAGTCTGGATTCATCGGTCAACCTCCCATGTTCTTCGTCACCTATCCATGAAACGTCTAAGTGTGTTGATTTTACACATCCAATAGTCGCCTTCGTAGTACTCTTCCTTCATGCTTCATTTCATTCTTCGTATGTGATCCTTTGATCTGTAATCCCACAACATCCTTCACAGGATTCTTGCAAGTGTAGAGTTATGTCCGCATTACCTCAATAATTGTCCAAGTTATTCAAGTCGAAGGGAGCACCCAAGGAATTCTGCACCTGTTGCACGTTCATGTAAATACATTTTCCAATCAACAACTCTAGATCAATATTTTCTAGCTAATATCTCCAAGAGAATTAGTGCACCTGATGTCCCATACCACTAGCAACCCGATGTCCCATACCACCAGTAAACGTCCTCAAATCTCTTGTCATGCATCATTCCCATTGTAGTTCTTGACAAATTTCTTGAACAACTCCCTTGTTGTCACTTCTATATTCCTTGAAACATAACCTCATGCATTATTCCATTTGTCCCTTCCTTGGTTAAATTCATGAATCAGGTCGCAGCTCCAACAATGACCTGCTTGTGCAATCTTGTATTAGCTTCCTCAAAAAACAGGCTAAGAGTGCATAATTCAAAATTCGTCTAAGTCCCAAGCTTCTCGTGCTCCCAACTCGGTTTCCTCCCATCACACTATATCTATGTTTGGATGAATCACACCAACACTACATAAATTCCTTGGGGAGGTGCATCCAAGAAGGTTTGCACAAGCCTCCAATCGAAACATTGCAATGTTTAAAATCCATCTAAGTCACTTTCCTCATGGCTCCCAACCGAACCCATCTTCCATTCTTTCATCTATTATCCTCACACCCTACAATGCCTCATCATCAGGAAATCATGCACATCAACCAATCGTCAAGTCTCATGTTGTTAACCAACATCTGTATGAAAGCTATGATCCTCAATCACAACCCAACTAACCCAACTTTTCTTTGGTGGTGCACAACACGAAGTTGGCACGGTGGAAAATGTATCTAACTGCGATATCATCCATGCATGCAACCAAAAATTCCTTCCCTATATATTATGTTCACACCCTATAATGTCTTCGCACCAGGACACCATGCTCAAGTCTGTAGTGCACGACACGAAGTTGTCATGGTGGAAATCCTGCTCAGTTGTCTGCATTGCGACCAAACTTCATTCTGCCATCCAAGTCATGATGGTGACCCAACTAAACAACTGCTCTTTAAGTTATATGATCACTATTACAATTCTGCGATAGAGCGTCATTCCGTCACCACATAATTGTCTTCGCAATCATGCATGCTCAACACACCCAAAATGACTCTGCTCCACTACTGATTTTTTTCCCTATGATACCATCTGTCACGAAAGTGATAGTGTTGAAGATCTTCACCGATCAATCTCTAACTCAGACCAAAATCATCTTTGATATCATCTGTCACGGGCCTGGAGAGCCTACGGTCAAGCGATGAAATCAGTCGATGCTCCCAGTCACCATGCAACACCGCAGTCATTCGTTTGACAACAAAGCTACACCAAACTACTTAGTATGGACTACACCTTACTTCATTACGTATTCATTTATTACTTATGTTGTGTTTGCATTATCTTATACTTAGCTTTGAAAGTAAAAGAAGCCATTCAAGAAAAGAAACAAGACAAAATGTGCAAGTGGCCGGTCAAACCGAACTAAAAACCATTTCTTTATAATCTTCCAAAGAACCGAGCCACAACTCTTTTTACAACAAAAGAACAAACATAGAGAACATAGCTCAACATTACTTAGCCTCTTCATAGTGTTTCTCCCGAACTCATCATCGTCACAGAATTTCCATCGTGTCGAACACATCTACTCATCTTCCCATCTTTTATTCCAAACCTTCGCTACAACTCTAAAATCGTCTCTACCTCCTGCCAAGTCCGCACACACTTCTTTCACTTGAATCTCACTTAGAATCCATCATAGAGTGGCCATATGTCACCACCAAGACTTCTGCGAACCTTCCACTGCATGAGCACCCTTTTCTTCCTTGACCGTCTTTAGTGGTCTTTCTAGAGCTACGGAGCACCCATCACAAGTTTTCTTCTGTAGCCTTAGATTCGGTGTGATCTATGACACTCTTTTATCTTTTCAAACTTTCACCCTTCTTCAACTTCCTTTGTCTAGATGAGCTCTCCCAACCTACCTCAATACAACCTTCCCCAAGACAACACAAGTTAACCTACAGGGTCTACTTGGCTCCTTGGAGAGGGAGCTCTCCCTCCTTGCTTGGTTGCTGCCTCAGAACACCAATTTGCGATTATGAAAGAAGTCACTAGCCTTCCTTGGATTTTTTACCAATGTATTTCTTGCTTGGTTATATAGGCACGTTCCTTTCCTCTGTGAACCACCTATCCCAACCGACACGCCCCTTCTTTCATAAGATGACGTGCACTTTTCATCGTTTGTCCACTTTTGCAACTTGAGCCGACTCTTCAACGGCTACACACCCCTATCTTATGTGCACTCCAACCCAGCTGATGTTGCTCTTCAGTTAAAGGCGCCCAGCTTGTGCCTTCGTTCATTTCCTCGCTCAATTGCATCGCAAGGCATTCATCGCACATTTTAGGCATTTATCTTGTTTATCTGACTTGTCTCACCGATGGGGCTCCCAAATATTTTGTGGGCACCCATCCTTGGTTTTGCATCATTCAAGCAATCTCTTGTGTAGTTCGTTGAGCATGCATGCCTTTTTCATACCCAAATTCACCAACCGTTCATTTCTTCATTTGCACGCCCATATCTTTATCAGATGCCCACCCAACTAGTTCTTCGATCAAGTCACCACTTAACCTTCATCGCAAATCATGTCAGTGAAGTCGTACTTGGCATCGCATCGCGTGCCCAAGTACCTCGAATTAACCGAACGTCCACTGACTCACCCATTTCACATGTCTTGACTCGTGAAGGAAAGATGCACGCCTAAGGCAAGTCCTTGGTCATAGCATCTTCTCTCTTAAAAAAATTGCCACCTTCATAGAGGTCCTTCCTTTTTAAGTGTTAGATTTATTGAAACAAGGTAACAATCTTAAGAGTGATTAATAAAAATTTTACTCATATTTGAATACATGTTTTTAAAGCAATTAAGAAATTGGTAATTGGTATTGGTGTGTTACAACCATTTTTAGGTTTTAAAGTTATATAATAATTTATAAATAAATATCTACACTCATCAAATAACTATGATAAAAAAAAAATATTTAAATTAGATTATATCCTTATTAAAATGTTTTATTTATTTTTTCCTAAATCAAGTAAAGGACTTTTATCCTAGGAAGCTCATATAGGGAAAAACGAGCTAAACATTGAATTTAAAAATAAAGGAAGTTTTCCTCTAACAACCAAGATTTAAAACAATATATATTAAAAATAGACACTCATCCTTGGGAAAATTTAGGAAACATATTCTCCAAACTTCATACAGTTGTTCACATAAAAATCATTTCGGTTGTGATGTTATTGGAAATAATCCTCAAACATGTGCATAACAATAAATGAATTTAAACTCATTCAAAAACACAAGCATCTCATGTATTTGTAAACATTGAATTTAAAAATGAAGGAAGTTTGTCTCCTAACAACCAAGCTTTAAAAATATATAAATTAGAAATAACTAGCTTTAAAAAATAGACAGTCATCCCGGGAAAATTTAGGAAATGTATTCTCCAAACTTCCTAAGTTGTCCACATAAAAATCATTTGGGTTATGATGTTATTGGAAATAACTCTAAAACATGTACATAACAATAAATCAATTTAAACTCATTCAAAAACACAAGCATATGAATTGTGGATAAAAATGAATATTATATACAAATATATCCATTAAAACGATTGTCCATTTAAGCATAACATACTAGAATTAAGATTTAATAGCATTTTTATTATTAATTTAATCTATTGACATTGTAAGTTAAATAGTCACAAATGTTCATAGTATGCACCGATGTTTTTAGAGAGAACTTGAATGTTCAGAAAAAATTCACTATCCAAATGAGAATATTCTTAAGTTCAACAAAATGTAGACCTAAAACCAATTTGTTCTTCATCACTAAACCATTCATAATAATGAACAAAATGTAGACCTAAAACTAATTTGTTCTTCATCACTAAACCATTCACAATAATGATATCTTAATTGTTGATGATTGCAACTTCATGAGACATTCTCTGGGTCATACTCCTCGATGGACTAAGATGAGTTGACCTATGAAGATACTCCTCGATGGACTGAGTTGAGTATGACACTTATCGATGGACTGATAAATTGTACTAGGTTTGTTCCCAATGACCCTTGGGGTGTAGCCCATGTGATTAGGATATTCTCTAGGTCATACTCCTCAATGGACTGAGATGGGTTGATCGGTGATGAAATATTGGGTTAGTGCCCAGTGACCCTTGGGGTGTATCCCATATAGTTGGAATATTTCCCAGGTGTTAATCCTCGATGGATTGAGTTGGGTTGACCTATGGACACTATGTGGTTGTATCCATAGTGTGATCTAGTGGGTTGTGGCCCCTAGACGAGATGAGAATGCCCACATTGGTTGTAGCCATGTGTGACAAGATGGAGGAGACATTTCACTATGATGTTAGAGAAGGAAGAAGGCCTAAGCCTTGTGAAGAAGACCTAGAAGAATAAGTCATACCTATTGAGTGGCACCACTTGGATGAGACAATTCACATCTTGGAATTTTATATATAGAGAGCCATCTCCCATTTGGAGATCATCACTTGAATCATTATCTCGTGTGTATTTATATTTCTTGGACTAGTGCGATACCTTTGGAGTAGTAGTGCCATTCTTCTTTATGGTTTTTTATTTTCTCTTGGATTATTATTATAGTGAAAGGTTGTTGGGTTTTCTTCCCTTGTGCAAAAGGGTTTCCCAGGATAAATTCTTGTGTATCTTTTGCATGGTTATCTTCCTGTGATCTTGGTTATTTACTACAAATATTGTATATGGTTTATGCTTCATCTATGCTTCCGCTAATGTGAAATGATAAAGAAATTTAATGAAATATAAATAATAATAGAATTCAATATGGTATCAGAGCATGTTTCCTTTAGAATAGTCTAATCGCTAGAAGGAAAATCATGAGATTTACCGCTACAGTTTGTAGTTGTTGTCGCTACAGTTTGTCACTGCTTAGACCTAAACCTTGTTAAGATCATCAAGCAATCTATTGGAGGATGATGAGATTAATTTTACCCTAGATCAGCTCACCCTAGCCTATCACACCTCCTGGTGGTCTCAAATTACATCTTGGTGAAAGTTGGAATTTCCTAGTTGTAGTGCCAGTTGTAGTTGCAGTTCTAGCTGCTTCTTTGCAGTTGTGGTTGCAGTGCCAGTTGTAGTTGCAGTGCCAGTTGTAGTTGTATTTCCAGTTTCTTCATTGCAGATGCAGTGCCAGTTGCAATTGCAGTTGTTAGTTTCCAGTTTTGCAAGCTTTGAGATTAGAAGACAAGTTGGATGGTGCTACAATTTTAGAGGTATGAAATTGTATATGTTTAAAATTATATCATTATCATGAGGGTGTTTTCATGATAAGGGATATTTTTTCTAAGAAACAATATTTATATGCAAAGGGATCTCATATCTTATACATACAGAGAAATAACACACCCTCCCTGGAAGTGAAAAGTCTAGGTTTGATTGTTTTGATATGCCTCTATGCCTCTAGTTGTTATGGCATTATTGCAATCTTGTGTTGCATTATGATCTATTGAAGTTATCATCATTATGAGATGCACTTGTTTTTAAGCTAAATTGATCTCCTCCAGGATATATTCTTGGTTGTTTACTTTTTTCCTGGTGGGTTATCTTGTTAAATTCCATCGAGGTTGTCATGGAGATGTGTTGTTCTTGTTTCTTGTTCTAAGAAGGTTATCTTGTTAAATTACATGGAGGTTTCCATGGAGATGTGTTGTTCTTTTTTCTTGTTCCGGGAAGGTTACCATGAAGGAAGGTCACCAGTGATAGATATGAGAGGGAGCTATTGTGACAATTGCAAAAGACAACATATTATATAGTCTCTAGTTTGAGACATAAATAAATATGACCAGAAAAGGAGTTTGTATAGATTGACAGTTCAACCAGTGCATTCCCGGATGCACGATTCTATCATTCTGAGTGAGTTATGGCATAAGAGACTTGCTCATTTTCATTATAGATTTCTTCCCACTCCGGGGAAGATGGTGACAGATCATCCAACGCTCGATGTAGATCATGATGACATTTGCAGAGTTTTTTCTCTTGGAAAGAATGCCAAGGGATATTTTATGGGTAGTGACAATAGATCCAAGGGGATCTTGAACTTGGTGCATTCAGATTTGTGTGGGCCTATGAAAGTTTCTTCCTTGAGTGGATAATTATACTGTGTGATCTTCAGACTTGGATCTTGAAGAATATCATTCCCAAGGAGGCCTTTCACCCTAGTGAAGCCTGAGGTTGGACACTTTAGGATATTTGGGTGTCCTATTTGCATTCACGTACCCAAGGGGAAAAGGTCAAAGTTAGAACCTTCATGTAGGAAGGGTACATTTGTTGGCTACAATGGGTCTTCGAATGCATATTGGATCTACATCCCAGGTCAAAGACAGATTGAGGTGAGCAGGGATGTTTTCTTTGAGGAGGAGGTAGCCTTCAAGAGATCTAGAGGATCTCACATGGAGATTGATAGTGAGAGGTAGGAGGATATGGTATATTCTCTCCCTCATCCTTTAGCAGTTCAGAGGGATCCAGTCGAGCCCATTGAGACAATTGATTTTGTTGATCAAGTTGATCCTATAGATCATGTGGATGTTCCTAGAGATATTGCAGTAGGCAAGAAAAGACCTACATGGGCTCGTTAGAATTTGCATGAGGTAAAGGGACATGCAGCTCCCTATGGTACTTTTAGAGAGATAAAGAGACCTCAGATATTCTTGAGTCATGTTGCAGCGATCAACCACATCATTGATTCCTAGCCTTCCTATTATGAGGAGGCATCTAGTCAACAAATATGGAGAAATGCCATGATGGAGGCGTATCAGTCCATCATGAAAAATGGTGTGTGGGATATTGTTCCGAGACCTGAAGGGAAGTCTGTTGTAGCTCCCAAGTGGATATATAAGACCAAAAATGAAGCTGACAGGAGCATTAAGATGCACAAAGAGAGATTTGTGGCTATAGGATTCTCTCAAGTAGAGGGAATAGACAATGATGAGACATTTTGTCATGTTGCTCTGTACACCTCCATTCAGACAATCATTTCCCTTGCTTCAGCCATAGATTGGAGACTACATCATATGGATGTGAAGAAAACCTTGGTCAATGGAGATATTGAAGAAGAGGTGTAGAACGAGAAACCGTATGGTTTTGTGATGCATGGGAAGGATTCCCATCTGTGTAGGTTGAAGAAGGCCCTATATGGACTCAAGAAGTCACCTCGAGCTTGGTATGCGAGGATTGATGGATACCTTATGAATTTGGGGTTCAGTAAGAGTGTTGTTGATTCCAACCTGTACTATAAGGTTGTTAATGGTGAGTCCATTTTTTATCTTGTACGTTGATGATTTATTTCTCACCAGAGTAGAGAGCCTCATTGTTTGGTGAAAATATGAGTTGGAATCTGATTTTGAAATCAAGGATCTTGGAATGATGCATTATTCCTTGGGACTAGAGGTGTGGCAGAGAACTAATGAGATATTTCCGATTCAGGGTAAGTATATAATCGAGATACTGAGGATATTTGGGATGTTAGACTATAATTCCATGGCCACATCGATGGTGTTGAATCTAAAGAAGTTGAGTGAGTATTATTCCTATTCATATTTGATTGATAAGACTATGTAACTATAATTGATTGGATCATTGTTGTATCTGGTTAACACCAGACCAAATATTCTATGCGGTGAGTGCACTTAACAAGTTTATGAGTCAACCGAGATAGATGCATTAGGTAAAAACAAAAAATGTGTTGAGATACTTGCGAGGCATAGTTGGATATGTCATGAGGTATTATTCCAGTATTGACATGAGATTGCAGGGATATGATGCTTTTGATTGGCTAGGGAGCATAGTTTACAGGAATAACACCTTAGGGTGTTGCTTCAGTTTGAGGTCTTCCATGGTTTCCTAGTGTAGCAGGAAACAAAATTCTATCACTTTGAGCACCACAGAAGCCAAGTATATTGTAGTATGTATGGTAGTATGGGAAGTAGTGTGGCTTTGAAAGATCCTTATAGGATTATTTGGAAAAATGTTGGATCGCATTGTGATTCATTGTGATAACCGGATCTATGTGAAACTTCAGAGAATCCATTATCTCATGACATGTCAAAAGATGTTGAGATAAAGTTTCATTATATTCGAGATATGGTGTAGAGGAAAGTAGTACTAGTCCAGTACCTTCCTACAAATGAGAAGATTACAGATTTTCTCACCAAGCCCCTTTCCAAGTCGAAGTTCAAGTACTTCTATGATAAAATTGGATTGGTACAGAATCCCCCTCTCGCTAAGAGAGAGTGTTGATGATTGTAGATTCATGACACATTCTCAAGGTCGTACTTATCGATGGAATGAGTTGGGATGAACTGTAAGGATACTCCTCGATGGACTGAGTTGAGTATGACACTTATCAATGGATTGCTAAGTTTTACTGGGATGGTGCCAAATGACCCTTGGGGTGTAGGCCATGTGGTTGGGATATTCTCTAGGTCGTACTCGTATATGGAATGAGCTTAGTTGACCTGTGATGACATACTAGGTTGGTGCTCAATGACCCTTAGGGTGTAGCCCATGTGGTTGGGACATTTCCCAGTTCATACTCCTTGATAGAATCATATGGGTTGACATGTGGACACTATGTGGTTGTAGCCCTAGTGTTCTCTAGTGGGTTGTGGCCCCTAAATGAGATGAGAAGGTCCACATTGGTTGTATCCATGTGTGAAGAGATGGAGGAGAACTTTCACTATGACGTCAGATAAGGAAGAAGGCCTAAACCTTGCGCAAAATACCTAGAAGCACAAGTCGACCCTTTTGAATGACACTACTTGGAAGAGGTAGTTCACATCTTGGACTTATATATAGAGAGAGTCATCTCCCATTTGGATATCATCACTTCGATCATTCTCTCTTGTGTATTTCTCTCTCTTGGACTAGTGCGCTACCTTTAGATTAGTAGCGCCATTCTTCTTTATAGTTTTGGATCTTCTCTTGGACAATTATTGTATTGAAATGTTTTTCGGTTTTCTTCCCTTGTGTAGAAGGTTTTCTCAGGATAAATTCTTGTGTATCTTGTGCATGGTTATCTTTTTGTGATTTTGGTTATTTACTGCAGTTATTGTATATGGTTTATGCTTCATCTATGCTTCTGCTAATGTGAAATGCTAAAGAAAGTTAATGAAATCTGAATAAGCATAAAATTCAACATTAATTACTTACTACTAACATGCACCATCAACAATCAAACAAGAGACAGCAAAATTCAACAGCCTATCATGGTTTCATATTAGCAAAAATGCTCAAATAATCTTCCACTATTATTTTTTCAACGTAAAACCTTGCAAGATCTCCCCTCTTTCCTAAAATATCTAGGTGGATCGGGTAACTCAATTTCCAACCACAATAATAGTTGGTAACCTAGCTAGACTAGAATCAAAGACCTTATGGAAAACTTCAACTTGAAATAATTTGTTTGAACCAACTAAGTTAGTGAGTTGTTGGTCTTAGTGGGTTGTAGGTTATTATGGATTTGGTTGTTAGTAGGATTGTTGGTGGATTAGGAGTAGGTGGCCAATTGTGATATAGGATCGACATCGAATAATAATAAGCATTAGACAATATATGTCAATATGGGTTCAGGGGTTATGGTTGAGTGGGGTACTAGATCAACGATAGTTATAGATGGTCAATCATGATTGTTAGTCCACTATTATCAACAAGGTCAACCATGGTAAAAAATGGTCAACCATGGCCAATATGGTCAATGATGATGGAGGGTTGATGGGTTAATGGGCTACTCAGTTAAAAAACTTGTGGGTCATGGGATTATTAGGCCAGATGGTTAATGGATTAGTGGAACATAAGTGGGCATGACATTAATGGGCAAATGAAATAGTGGAGAGAAAGTCAATGCAATTAATATGATGAAGCATGGTGAATATGTTGCATATAGTTAATATGGTAAACACAGTTTCACGATGGTTAACCAATATTTATATGGTCAATGATGGTCAATTTTCAATGATTCATTGATCTTAGTGGGTCAAGGGCTTATGGTGGATATCACATTAGACCCCCTTCATAAGGAACTCCTTTTTGGAACTAGTTTCAATAAATTTATCATAACTTTTAAATCCTAAATTGGAAATGGAGGCTCTTTTTCAGATCTCTACATACTTTTTGTTATAATTTTTCCTTTTTATTATGCATGCATTGGAAATGATTTAAAAAACAAAATATATAGTGTTTCAAGGGGAAAACATCGTAATTTTGGCATAATTTTTCACCCTTTGTAATTGAGCATTCATGCCATTGGAAATCTATTTATTAGGGATACAACATTCATATTATAAATTTTTTCTAATTCCCAATATATTTTTGTAGGTTTTCAAAATAAAATGAAAAGGAATCTTTTGACAATGTCAAAAGATTCTATTTTTTATTTTGAAAAAATCTACAAATTTGTAGGGAACTAGAAAAAAATTGTATCCCACATCCAAATATTTCCAATGGTATAAGGAGTGGTACTCAATTTCAAGGTTGAAATGAAAAATAATGCAAAAATATAAAATGTTGCATTTTTGTGTCAAAATATTCCATTTTCATTCTTTCCAAAACATTTACAAATTTGTTGGAAATTAGAAAATATGTATAATAGGAAAGTTGTATCCCTCATAAATAGATTTTCAATAGGTGGAACGAGTGCTCAAACCAAAGGTCGAGCCAAAAATTTGTGGAAAAAATACATGTTTTTTTCAATATTTTGTGAAAATGAGTGCCTTAAGAAGGGGGTCTAATGTTAATAGTAGGTTTCCATTAGGGAAGTTGGTGGGTCAATGATAGGTAACTAGTTATGATAGGGGAACAATATTGACCAATAGTCAACACTATACAACATAGGTCAATATGGGTTAATGACGGTCAACCATGATTGATTATGGTCCACCATGGAAAATAAAGTCAATCATCCCTAACAATGGTAAAAATGGTTAATGAGGATGGATGATTAACAGGTAATAGAGTTACTAGGTTAGTGGGTTTGTGGGTGATAGGGTTATTAGGTAATGTATTTAATGGATCAGTGGAATATAAGAGGGCATGGAATCAGTGGGAAATGGGGATAGGGGTTAGTAGGTTAATGCATTTAATAGGGTTAAGCATTGTGAATATGGTCTATATAGTCAATATAGTCAACACATTTCCACTATTTTCAACAATGATCAACATGAATGGTTAATATGGTCAATGATGGTCAAGAGTTGATTAGTTGTTGGTATTAGTGGGCTCATTAGTTGTTCAGAGGTAGGTGGCTAGATGTGATAATAGATTAATGTTAATTAATTGTCAAAATTAGAGAACATAGATCAATATGGGTTAGGGGGCTATGAGTGAGTGAGTTAGTAGATCATCCACATATAACAATGGTAAATCATGTCTACTGTGGTCCACTATGCTCAACAAGGTCAAACATTGTTAGTCCCTAGACAAATCCCCGTGTTAAGTATATAACCCCTCATTAAGTACTAGATATTGAATTATTACATTTCTAGTGTTATATTTGTATGTAGGATAGAACCATTCATTGTATCCTTTCATTATAACTATGCCCTTTGTCTCCTATATATATACCAAAGAGACATGGTCTTAGGGGAATCTCATCTTGTCTTTTGAATTTGATATTTTGTAAAAGGAGGTTTCTCTCTCGAATTGGATTATATTCATTGAATTTTTTTATCATTTTTAAGGCGTTGGATCATAACGTTTGGTATCCGATCATTGATACTATGGTTTTGGTGCTTCAAACGAGTCATCTTGGAATTTTTTCTACAATTTTTTTTTTCCATAACGCTTTAGACAATGAAATTCAAATGTTACTTAGAAGACATCCAAGTACGTTTGGTAAAACTTTCAAGTTATGGTTCATTATAATTTAGGAGATATAGCCTATGGAATATAGGGTTTTTGACTCATCTTGAAATCAATTTTAAATGAGTTATCTTGGGATTTTTGTTATAACTTGTTTCTAATAAGTTTCAGGTAGTGAAATTTTGTGGAAGATGAGACAACATAGTGAAGTACGTCTGGTCTAAATTTAAGGTTTTGGGTCGTTATAGTTTTAGATATATATTCTGTGTAAGTTGGGGTTTGCAACTATTCCTGAAATTAGTCTTAAGCAAGTGATCTTTTTATTTTATCTATAAACAAATTTTGGTGTAGTTTTAGACTCTTAAATTTTTAGAATGCTAAGGAGACATAGCAAATTACATGTTGAAAAAATTTCAAAAATTGAATCATTATAATTTGTGATATATATCTTGTGGAAGTGATCTGTAATCGAGGGAATTGGATCCCACTCACTTAACCAACACAAAATCTTTGCGGAAATATATTTCTTGTCTCTGTCTCAACTATGTCCTCAGGCTTGTACGTAAATCTCTTTGATCACCTTGTTCTTCAATGGTATGGAAATTCTACAACATTCTCAAGATGAATGGTCAACTCTTTCTCTATGTAACCAATGAGGTATTTTGAGTTTTAGCTCTTGAATTTGATGCTATTAGGAGTGTGTTGAACACTCAACACACCCTAAAAAGCCTCTGTCAATTTTTTTTCTTTTTTGGGTACCACTTGAATTAGTTTCCCATTACTAAGTGACTTGGTTCTTATTCACTTCTTGCTTGATTGAGTCTTTGCGCATTTTTGTTTCTATTGTTTCCTGAAGGATAATTACATGTTGTATTTGGTTCATAATTCTTGTCATCATGTTTTCCATTTATTGGGCTCACAACAGGTCGACCAAGCCTTTTTGTATGCACAGGAAATGCCCATGGACAAACGCAGCAATCCAGAGTGGTCGATTTCGGGCTTAGATTGTGGGAACAAACATGTTGAATTTCGATGGTGGAGATCCATCAGGACAATCAAATCAATGGTTTTTGTTCATTCGTCATGTCAAAATCATGTCGGTTTTAACATCAAGAGCAAAATATATGAAGAGTCGAAGTCCCAAAGAGTCGGAGTCTCGAAGTCCCAAGATCCTGCCATGTCATATTCAGAGACATACCACTCGAGGAGATTTCCTAGCACAACATTTATAAACTCATGAAGTCCTGAAGTGAATCTGGACCATCCATCAACAAGGACATGAGGAGGCAGATCCTTCACTTCAGAGACTTAGCACTCTAGGAGATTTGCGAAGCGCTAGAGAAAGAAGTACCCGAAGTTCTGAACTGTCAAAGTCCCAAAGTACGAGAGACTACCACGTCACTTCGGGCCCGCACTACTTCAGGAGAACTCCATGCCTCACAGTCCAAAAGTCTCGAAGCTCGAAGTAATGAGGACACACAGTGACATATCCCCCACCTCAGATATATGAAACTTTGGAGGATTGCATGAGCAAGGAGATGAAAAGTCCCGAAGCCTGAACTCCCTAAATGAATCTGGATCATCTAGAGCCATAGGCCACGTGGAGGTAGATCTCTCACTTCATAAATACGACACTTTGGAGGATTGCGAGAGTAAGGAGATGGAAACTCTAGAAGCCTGAACTCCCGAAATGAATCTGGACCATCCAAAGCCAGAGGCCACATGGAGGCAGATCTCTCACTTTAGAAATATGACACTAAGGAGGATTGTGCAAGCAAGAAGATGAAAAATCTTGAAGCCCGAACTCCCAAAGTGAATATGGGCTGTCTAGATCCAAAGGCCATGTGGAGGAATATCTCTCACTTTGAAAATATGACACTCCGAAGGATGGTAAGAACTTTTCATTAAAAAGTCCCAAAGCTCGAACTCCCGAAGTAATTACGGGTCGTTGATCTCAAATCAACCATCACTGTTGATCCTTACACTAGGTAAGGAAGGAATATCACCTCGATCACAGATTGCGACACGATCAATGACCACACTGCATTGCAGGGACGTGAACTACTTGAACGTTAATTTTCCAAAGTGGTCTCGCAATTGGAACTATGGTATTGTTGGAAGGGTACATGGTAGTTTGTGGGGGATTGTAGGCTCAAAGGAAGTGTGGACCCAAACCACCCTCAAAAACTTCCACAATCACATTCTTATATGAAATTAGGTCACCACGTCACCTTCACTCACACTCTCGCTACCTCTCAACGTTCGCCACCTGTTTCCCCTGACTGCTCCCCATATCACATATCACCTCCATGCATCATGTTTTCCTATTGGACGATCGCCTCCACATATTTATGTTCATGACCAAGTAATCATAGTGAAAGTAGGGATAAGTTTCAGTTATATTCAAGACACAATGCACTTAGATTCTGAAATCTTAGACACAAACAAAGAGTTAAGTCTTAGTCACAGGTCGACGCAGATTGGTTCCAGAACACTTCAGGGGACTATGTTCATGCAGCTAGTTGTCTCCAGTGTCCTCCAACATATCATGGGCATGACATTACTCAACACATAGCTATGGTCTATCACTCCAAGGCATATTTTATGTCGAGTCCATTCCTCTAGCACATGCATCAGTTCTGTCTCAGAGACAATAATGGTTTTTAATTGATTAATTCCAACATTTTCTTAGATTAGATACAAGAGTGGTCTTATGTGTGTGATAAGAACCACTCTTGTTGTTTAATTCCAGTGTCATAGTCAAGTTAATAATTTTTTTTACGAACAGTTACCTAAAATTAGGTCTTAGTCCCCTAAGGACGAGAACCTCTGCAAGTTTGTTAAATAGGGGGTCTTTGAATGTTTTGAGGGTCGATGGTTTTGGAAAAGACCCTCATTTTTGGATTTGTAAAGAACTATTTTAGAGCTACCTTAATTGAGAATTCCTTTCTAGGATGAGAGACAAGTTTAATTTTTTCATCAAAAGCATGTGTGATTGGATATAAAGAAGAATTATTTCCGATTTTATCTCATGAATGGATATTGTAACGAGTAAGAGCCTCTGAATCTATTGATAAGTTATCTGATTCAATATTTTTATGGTTCTTGTATTTAATGATGAAAAGTAAATCATTGTGTTAATATGTGATTAATGATTAAAGATAAGGAAACTATTTTTCTTACCATCGTTCATTAGATGTATGTTTTCTTCTAATAATCTTATTTCAGTCAATAATTGGAACACCAATAGGTTAATGTATTAGTAATAGGCTTGTTGCAATTGTAAGAATCATTGTCTTCATGTTTGAGCATGTGGGTTATCCCAATCTTAGCCTTCTCCAGTAGTTAAGCTTTCCCATTTTGCTACCCAGTTGGTTTATACGAGATTTTATCTTGTATCGGTCCCACCTATAAGAGAAAATACAAAAAGATAACATTCGAACTGAAGGAGGATCTCTCACAAGAAAACATCTTGTCAATCTCTACATAAAGCCCATCGATTAATTGACCGGATCGCAATATCTGGAGAACCATTCCACTATTAAACACTGCAGAGTCTAATTGGGCCTCGGTGGCGGGTTTGGTTCCTACTATTGAGTTAAAGGGATTTAGGACCCCTCAATAGAATTGGCGCTAGAAGGAGGGATTTAAGAATGAATGGATGACAATATTTTTGACACAATATTTCACATAGCCTGTAGATTCAAAACATCCCACATACATGGCTAGTCATTCTCAATACAACCCACACACAGTGAGTACTCCCGAAACGAGTAACTCACCCAAGAAAGAGGAAGAACATCTACTCCCTGAGATACCTTACACTCTTCCTCACGAGAAGTTAAACCAATTCATAAGGATCACAAGAGATTACACCCAACAGATCATAGTGGTGCCCTTATCTTCGTTACTTTGTCGTAGAAAACAAGTGAGCAGACCAGTGGTCGATACCCTCGACTAGGTTTTTGTGCACACAATAGAAGACCTGATAGATATCTACCTCATTGAAATTGAACATCCTCTTAATCTAATCCCCGAAACACCAGTAGACAACTGCTCCGAGCCCGACGTTTTTTTCGACAAGGAAGGGTTCAAATCTGAACGCTCAGTTTTAGAATTAGACGACATGGAAGATAACAATGATCATAATGAAGAAAGGGGAAACCCACCTCAGAATAATCAAACTTGGTTGGCCAAATATGCTCTAGCTATCCTTGGATGAGTACATAACCTTCCTCGACATACCGAGAAGTTACTCCCTAAATTTGACCCTTAAACCTCAGGATTGCTCGAAGACCATATCAAAAATTTTATACTAGCTATCAGAATAATGAACGTTCAACATGAAGACATAGTATGCAGGATTTTCCCCTATACTTTTGATAATTTGGCCTCCACATGGTATTTTAACTTACCTGTAGGATCCATAACTAGTTGGATGAATTTTCAAAAGGATTTTTTAGATAAATTTCCAAAAGAACCCACTACAGGAGCCTTGATGGCCGAGTTGTTCGCCGCCACCATGAGTTCAAAGGATAAGTTTAAAGACTTTAATCAACATTTCACCACTATCCTAAACAAATTTCAATCCAAAGATAAAACCACTCAGGAGTTGCAAATCGAACTATATGCTAATGCTCTCCCAGTGTCTATTTCCATGTTTGTGAAGAGGGCTACAAAACAACCTTAGCTAAGAAATTTGAAGAAGCCAAAACAATAGAGTTCCAAATGAAGGGATGTAAAGAAGACCAGGTCTCATTAATTAATAAAGAAGTTCAACCTCCTTCCAGGAGAGGACTCTTGTTGACTAGGCCCTCAAGGAAACAAACAGAACAAGGTCTCGAAAAGGGAAGCGCAGACATAGAATACCTACAACGCATGGTTAAGAAGTTTTAAAATGAGATCATAGACATGAAAATAAGTGCAGGGGAAGGAAACCAAGGCCAAAGGCCCTATAAACCATTTTTTAAAAGAAATCCACTTTTCAAATCAATTGAACCCCCCCTAGCCAACCTAAACATTGATATGGGAAATGTAGCATCCGACTCTTTCTGTAACTATCACCAAGAGAAGCACTCGGAAAGAGACTGCCCACAATGGGTGCATTCTATGAATTTGATGACCAACCGGTTTCTAGATGAGGTTTCCCTAACTGAACAATCAAGCGACTCAATTATGAATATTGTTGATCAGGAAGAAGTTGATCCACCGAAAGAAACAACCATGTTGATATGGGACCCTGACCTACCAATGCCTTCTGATAACCTATTTGAGGTTCAAGAACCACCGACAAAAGTCTTGGTTGTGCAAACATGAAGTAGGGTTCAACCTGTCTTAAACGACCTTACTACAGCCCAAACTTTGTGGGGAAAAATAGCTCCCAATCACCCGAAAACAAGTTTTTTTCCCCAAAGAAATCCTATAAACATCCATACACGAGAATCACCCAAGCTAGACTACAACATAGTAGAATACTTGAAAAATTTGAAGGCAAATATATCGATCATGGACATGTGTAGAATCCCTCAACAAAAGTACTTTATGTTACTAGCATTGAAATTAGTGGAAAATCCTACAACAAGCACTGACCTAGGAGAAAATACAATCCCCACATATCTAAGGAATAAACCAACTGTGAATGCTTTCTCTGAAGATAAGAAGGGAAAACCTTTTGTTCCACCGTTCCTTTTGACATTTGAAGTCTTGAAAAAAAACCTCCATAATTGTTTGGTTGACTTAGGAGCATCCTCTAATGTTATGTCATTGTCTATTTGCAAAAAATTAAAAGCAGTCCCTCTCAAAAGAGATAAACATGTAATACAACTAGACAGAACCTAGGTGAAGGTTATGGGAGAGCTCAAAGATGTAATGATGAGAATAGCGACACACCCCAAATTTTTTCAAGTAATTGACATCATTGTAGTAGATATCCTAGAAGCTTATGGATTGCTACTAAGTCGAGATTGGTCTGAGAAGTTAAACAAATACTTTAGTACAAACTGGGCTCACCTTTGGCTTCCATCAAAGGGACACACGAATATGATCAGAATCGATAGGGAAATATATCTAAAACACATGATCACCGACCTGGAAACTCTTAACGAGCCCTCATCGAAAGATTTTCCCGTGCTAGACAATTATTCCTGTGACTCCGATTTTGGGAATTTCTCTTCCCTTTCATCTGATATCCCTTTTACTCAAAATATCGAAATAAGTTTTTAAGAAAATTTGTTAACGATGACAGAGAAAACCCTCTTCTGTCAGTAACCAATGTTATAAATCAAAGAACAAATAGGAGGAAAGAAGGAAAATAGTATAAAAAAGGAAACTGATGGTTGTCGTTCACAAATGTGGACCTTATACTTCGATGGATCTAAATCACAAGAAGGCTTAGGGGCAGGGTGTATCCTCATTGACCCAAAAGGTAAAAAAAGTTTCATGTGCTATAGACTAGAATTTGAATGCACAAACAACACCGTCGAGTATGAATCTCTAGTACAAGGGCTGAAGAAAGGCATAGACTTAAACGTTAAAGAATTGAAAATTTCAAGAGATTTTGAAATCATCGTTAGACAAGTAAGGAACACTATACATTGCAACTCTCCCAACCTAAGGAATTACCAATAGGAAGTGCAGAGACTAATAGAACATTTTGAAGCCTTTAACATTACAATGATCCCCAAAACAAAGAACACTCTTGTTGATTCTCTAGCCACCGCTGCCTCAAGGCTATCACCTCTAGAAGACTATGAAGCCTCCTGGTTCACTATGAAGCTACTCTACAAACCATCGGTGCCCAATAATATTTCTAATTGGAAGGTCTTTGAAGGAGATGAACATATCATAAATTTTTTGACCAATTAGGATAATTTTAAAGACTTGGATATTGACGATGAAGTATTCCAGGAGAAATAGGCAGAAACCGATATTCATACAGGTCAACCGATTGACAAACCAAGGGCCCACAGGATACCAAAAGGGGTAGCCAATTTGGAAAATATTTTTGACTTAAGGGAAATATTCAAAGGGTCAACGAACACGAAGACGGGGAGTTCCTGTCCCATGCATGAAACCATAAATTTAGGAACCCCAGAAAACCCCAGGAATATGAATCTTGACAAGACAGTATCTAAAGAGGAAAGGAAGGCCTATCTCAAACATTTCAGACAATATAAAGATGTCTTTGCATGGTCCTACCAAGATCTGAAAACTTATGATACTCGTATAATTCAACACATTATCCTATTAAATCCTGAAGTGAAACCCTTCCAATAGAAGCTTCAGAAGTACCACCCATCCTTGGAGCCTCTCATGTGTCAGGAGTTAATAAAATCACTATATGCTAAGATTATCTTCCAGGTTAGACACTCTGCATGGGTAGCAAATTTAGTTCTTGTGAAAAAAAAGTCTTGGCAGATCCACCTAATGTGTAGATTTTAGGAACCTCAATAGAGCTTTAGAAAAGGACAACTACCTAGTCCCACCAATGGAGAAACTCTTACAGACCATGTCTAGCTCAAATATTTTCTCCCTGCTGGATGGTTTTTCAGGTTACAACCAAGTTCTAGTTTCAAAGGAAGACCGTTTGAAGACTACCTTTCGAACCAAGTGGGGAACCTTCGCTTATAAACGTATTCCATTTGGGTTAATTAATGCAGGGGTGACCTTCCAAAGGTCCATGGATGTAGCATTTTGGGGACTAATAAACAAGTTTGTAGTACTCTATTTGGACGATGTGACTGTGTATTCAAAGAACAGAGAAGATCACATCCAACATTTAACCCAGATTTTTGAAAGGTGTAGGAAATACGATATATACTTAAACCCTAAGAAAACTATTTTGGGTGTCGATTAAGGTAAGTTGTTAGGCCACATTATATATCAAGCAGGCATTTTCATAGACCCAGAACAGATTAGGGCTATAGCTCAGCTTCCATTACCCCACAACAAAAATTCTATGCAATCTTTCTTCTGGAAAATCAATTTTGTGAGGAAATTCACCCCAGATTTAGTTGAAACTATCAAACCCTTACAAAAAATAATCTGTAAAGATGTCGAATTTAAGTGGGATGATGAAAGAAAAGGTTCTTTCAATAATATTAAGGATGCAATATCCCAAGCCCCAGTGTTGTGAAGTCCCGATTTTAACAAAGATTTCTTCCTCTATACTTTTGCCTCCAACCAATAGTTAGTTACAGTATTGACTCGGAATGATGATGAAAACAACGAGGTCCTGATATCATTTATGAGCACTAATCTCCAAGGGGTCGAACTAAATTACCCTGCTATAGACAAGCAGGCTTATGCAATATACAAGGTAGTGAAACACTTCAGATATTACATCCTAAAACACCATACCAAAGTCTTCGTGCCTCACCCCGTGGTCCGATCTCTATTCACTCAATAGGATATGGGAGAAAGAAGAGGAAATTGGATGGTAGTAGTCCAAGAATTTGATCTAGATATAAAACTTGCTAAACTGGTTAAAGGAAAAGGGCTATGCAAAGTTGCAGCTGAAGCCAAAAGACCATTTTCTAATGAGAGGGAATGAGGAAATAGGGAGATTTGGGGGGTAAGGGAAATCCAAAAGACATGGTTCGTCACTTCCCATTCCTCATCTTTGTCCTCTATTATTCATTTCATTAAATTCTAAAACAAAATATCTTTCCTCACATTTTAATTTTTTTGTCTTATTTGAATTTACATTTGCATTGTATTTTGTATAGTTTGTTGACCTTTGTCACTGTCTAATTGCATCATAGGTACTTATTATTACAACCATTCTTGGTTCGGATCAAGAAGTTTGGCTTTTTACTAATCTTGAAATTATTCTTAAACAAACCATTTTGGTATTTGTGTGATAACCTTTTATCAGTGAAGGTTCAGAATGTGAAAATTTTAGTAGTTTAAAAAGTCATATCAGAGTACTACATGCCAAAATTTCAAACTCAGAAGAGTTAAAAGTTCAAATATATATCAAGACAAATTTCAACCATCCAAACATACTCCAAATTAGGGTTTGAAAGGTACGTAACTTACAATTGGCATAACTTTTGATTGGAAGATCCATTTTTGGTGATTCAAAATTTGTGAAAAAGAGGAGAATTATTATTTTCTCACATGGCTCCAAAGGATTCTACAAAACTTACTTCACCCAATAAACATTGAGAGATCTCAACCATGACTCAAAAATAAAGAGATGATTTTTTTCACCAAATTGAAAAGATGGAAAAGAAGATGAATGCAAATAGTGCGCATATGTATATTAAGATGGATGAAAATAGGTATCAAATGGAAAATAAGATGAATGAAAATATGGAATATATGAAAAATAAGATGGGTGTAAATGTGGAACAAATGGAAAATAATATGGAAAATTTATGGATAAAAATATGGAGGAATTATGAAATTTCGTTTTACAAACCTTAGATGGGAGGCTTCCTAAAAGTGATATTGTGATGAAAGTGACTCATGAAAATAAAGGTAGTGTTCATGTTGAACAACCTACCAGTAATAAGAAATTTTCAAGTGGATTTAACTCTAATAGTGGAGTTAATTATGGTGTGGGTCCTAAATTCAACTTTCCCAAGATTGAATTAAAGAATTTTGATGGAACATAAGTCTTTACATGGGTGAAGCAAACAGAGAAATATTTTGAATTACATAATATTATCGATGATAAGCAAAGGATTCACATAGAAAATTTGAACTTTGATATAAAACCATATCAATGGTATCAATGGGTAGTTAAAATCAAGCCCCCCTTGTTATCATTATACTTGGGGTTTATTTACAAGAGACTTAGAAGTACAATATGGGAAAGTTTGGGAACATGACTATTTCAGTTAATTGACAAGAATCAAGCACTTAGGTGATATTGAAGATTATAATTCATAATTTTAGGTATTGACCACAAGGGTGGATGACATAAGTGATGAACATTTGTTGGAAGCTTACATGGGTGGATTAAAATAAGATATTAAACATTGGATTTTCCTAAAACATGTTGGAAATACTATGTAAGTTATGCAATGTGCTCGTCATATTCAAGCCAAGAATAAGGCTACACACAAGTCTACCATTGGAGCATGCAAAGGAAGGAGAGATATTTTTTGGGTTCATAAGACAACCATAACTTAATTTACAAGGTTGACATGTCAGCAAATGGATGAAAGAAGAGCAAAGGGAATTTTTTGCAATTGTGACAACAAGTATAGTAATGGGCATAAATGCGATGAAAATAAATTAGTCTACATAGACCGTGAAGAGGAAGAAGATAAAGAATTGGAACCATCACAAGATCTATATCTAGAATAGACTACTCCAATGATATATTTCCATGCATTGGTGTACATTAGTACTCCACAAACCTTCAAGATACAAGCATACATTAAAAAGAAAAAAGTAATAGTGTTGATTGATTATGGTAATACCCATAACTTCATCAATTACAAATTAGCAAAAGATCTCAATTGCTTTGTATTTTCTGCACTAGAGTTTCAAGTAATGATTGTAGGTAGAGGTACTATAAATTATTTGGGGAAGTTTCATAGTATTAAGCTCAATATCGGGGAGTATTAGTTGGATATTCTCATTATTTCCATCCAAATGGGTGGTGTTGATGTTGTATTCGGGGTCCAATGGTTAAAATCATTGGGAATAATGAACCTTGTTTTTTGAATATGTTTTCATGAGATTTTCCTCAGAAGGAAGGGAAATTGAGCTTAGAGGTATCCAAGGAAAGCCCTCTAAGATGATAAGCTCTAATAGCATGAAAAATTACTCAAGAAGGGACACCTTGGTGTAATTGCACAATTGTTCTCACTAGATGTTCAAGCATCTATATCATATTCTCTAATGGATCTCCAAATAGTTATCAACAACCATTCCAAGGTATTTGGATAGATGCCTAAGTTTCTTCCACATGTTTGAGATTATGATTGTGCTATTCATTTGCAACTAGGAAGTGTATCGTCGAACATTAGGCCTTACAAGTACCCATATGCATAGAAGAGTGAGTTTGTGTGCATGATCCAAGAAATGTTAGAGGCGGGCATCATTCAACCTAGCCAAAGTTCTTTCTCTTCACCAGTAGTGATGGTTTCGAAGAAAGATGGTTCATGGTGTATCTTTCCATATTATAGACAACTCAACAAAATGATCATCAAAGATAAAAAAATTATTCTTGACATTGATGAATTATTAGCTGAATTGCATGGAGAAAGTTTCTTTACTAAGTTGGATCTTCGTTCGGGATATCATCAAATCAGGATGAGGCAAGAATACATTCCCAAAACGCCCTTTAGAACACATGAAGGTCACTATGAGTTTTTGGTTATGCCATTTGGACTTACTAATGCACTTTAAACATTTCAAAGATGGATGTATTATGTTTTCAAACCCTTCCTTAGAAAATTTGTGTTGTATTTTTTGATGACATACTAATCTACAAAAAATATTTGGAAGAACATGCACAACATGTTGGTAGAGTATTACAACTTTTGGAAGACAACAACTTTATGCAAAACCTTCTAAGTATGCCTTTGGGGTTCAAGAAGTGGAATATTTGGGTCATATTGTATCTCATGAAGGTATAAAAGTGGAGGCTAACAAAATTAAAGCTATGAGGGAATGTCCAATTCCAAAAACCTTGAAGAAAATTAGAGGATTGATAGGATTGATAGGCTATTACTGCAAGTTTGTCAAGCATTAAGGTCAAAAAACACCTCTAACAAAATTATTAAAGAAGGTATCATTTTATTGGACTAAAGAGGAAACCAAATACTTTGAAAAACATAAGGAGGCTATGTGTACAATTGTTGTCTTAGCCACACTTGACTTCACAAAAAAATTTGTTGTGGAGTGTGATGCCTCAAGCCATGGCATTGGTGCAATTTTAATGCAAGAAGGAAGGTCCCTTGCCTTTGAAAGAAACCAACTTAAAGGAAAAAAACTCACTCAAACCCATTTATGAAAAATAAATGTTGGGCATACTACATGCAATTAAGAAATAACGTCCTTACCTAATTGGAAGACACTTCAAAGTAAAAAAAAATCATGATATTTTGAAGTACTTCTTGGAGAAATGATTATCTTCAAAAGAGAAAAAAAAATGATTTACAAATATGCTAGGTTATTACTTTGAAATTATCTAAAATAAAGGAAAACATATTATTGTGGAAGATACACTTTCAAGGAAAGAAGAAGAAACAAAGGGTTCACTATGTGCTATTTCTATTCTGCAATATGATTGGGTAGAAGAAGCAAGATGAAGAGGTATGTAAGATAATTAAAAAGCTACAATAGCACCCCAATGAATTAGACAAATTTGTATGGAATAATAATTTCCTATGGTATCATGATTGCCTATATTTATGTAAGAATTCCCAAATCAAACAAAGAGTCCTTTGGGAATTGCACACTTCTCCTATAACATGACTTTATGGGTCCTTGAAAACTTACCACATGATCAAGAAGGATTTTTTCTAGGAAGGTATTAAAACTAATGTTCAAAATTTTGTGTTTGAAAGTGTGGTTTGCCAATAGAATAAAGGAGAGAAAATCAAGATGTTGAATCTCCTACAACCATTAGCTATACCAAGTCAATGTTGGGAAGAAGTTTCAATGGATTTAATTCCATGTTTACCCAAATCTGAAGGAAAAATTGTCATTATGGTAGTAGTGGATTGACTAATAAAGTATGCCCATTTTTTCTCTCTTTATCATCCTTTTAAATCAAGTATAGTAGCTGCAACATTCATGGAAATAATTCAAAAGCTACATGGAGTCCCCGAGTTTATTGTAAGTGACATAGATCCAATTTTCATTGGAAATTTTTGGAATGAATTATTTTCTTGTTTGGGAAATCAATTGGCTCACAACTCATCTTACCATCCTCAATATCATAGGAAAACTAATATTGTGAATAAATCTCTAGAAGGATATATTTGTTGCTTTGTATATGATAAATAGACACATTGGGTAAAGTGGTTTCCCTTGGAGGAATGGTGGTACAACACATCCTTCCATACTTCATAAGTAAAGCACACCATTTACTACATTGTCACGTGACAACTTATACTCATATTGTGCATGCACCAACCAAACTCCTCTGCACTCTGCCAATACTGTGCAGACTGCACACACTATTATTATGTGTGTGCACACCACACACACCTTATTATGTGTATGCATACCGCACACCAATATTAAACATGCGTCACTCAATCCACACAACTTAATGGTAAATTTAGTGCACGCACCCACACACCAACATTTTTCCGCTCGCCGCCAAAATTTAGTGCACGCTCCTGCACACCAACATTTTTCCACACGGTGCCAAAATTTAGCGCGTGCACCAGCACACCAATATTTTTCCGCGTGGTGCCAAAATTAGTGCGCGCACCAGCACACCAACATTTTTCCACGCGGTGCCAAAATTTAGCACGTGCACCAACACACCAATATTTTTACATTTCACAAGATTTTTACTGTGCATCGTGCATTTTTAGTGCACCCATGTGCACACATACATTTTTATGTGTATCAATGCCTCTTGATTTGCGTTGCAGAAATTGGGGCTTTTGCTTAACTTTTCCCCAATTTTTTACCATAGACATTCTGCAACTATGAAATTTGTTGAATTTCACCTCGATAAAATCACTGCAGTTTGACGTTTCTGGAACGAATTTCTCCTAAAATCAATTTACGAATTGATAATTTTAACCACTAAACTCGCTCCAATTGTCACGGCTTCACTATAACTTCAAATTCGACCAATTCCATGTCTGAATTTGCTAGGATATATATTAAATCAATAATATCTCACCACATGGAAAAATTTCTCAATTTTCCCATGAATTTAACAACAGAAATTGGGGGTTTTTCCAAATTCCACCCAATTGTTGTTACTTTTTACCATGGACGCTCTATAAACTGAAATTTGGCCACTTTGAAATCAATCCTCTATAAAATTGCGCCTCAACCCAACTTACTTGGCCCATCCAAGCTCAGTGTTGAAAACCGAAGCTCTGATACCATATTGTAACATCCCCAACCACCCATGCCAGGCCATGCTACTCCATAAAACTCTCTCATTCTCTGCTCATACTATAACATATCCAACATCCAACTAAGCTATGCCACATAAATTTTTCGAACTGCATGCAATTAAAATATATACACACAGAACTCTTGTGGATATAAACAGACAAATACATCTGTAAATGCACAGATTCGTTCTGAAAGAATAATAAACGCATACATGCAGCACATACAGGAAATACCCATAAATATATAGACAATTGTAACCACACATAAGATAACCACATAAAAATAAACACGTAAATAATAATGCAACATGTAAATTTATCACACAATTGACACTTATCTTGGTAAGAATATCACCAACTACGTGCATACCTTCCAGAAACCTCCCATCTTTAGACCACACTTCTCATCACTCTCAATATTGGGTCACCCCCAAGATGGGACTAAACTCCACACGGGTAAATGGATTCCTAACCGAGCTAATGTATCATAGAAAATAGGAAAGACTCTATCACAGGTGCCAACTCAAACTAATAGCCTACAGTCCCTCATTCCCCACATGCCTGTACCACCCCAAGAAGTGTGCCCATTCTCTGCTCAACTGTCCTTCGGCTGCCCCACTCCATTTCCTGGCTTCAGCAATAGGCCAGACATGAAGTCTTAGAGCTCTATAGTTGTAGTTTTAGCACCTTCGGGAAATCAATTCCCAACAATTCTCTCAACCAGAGAGAAATTTCTCACGGGCCTAACAACCTGCCTCTTCAATATCCCACGGGCCTAACTACTCGCTTCTTTATTCCAGCTCATAAGATAACCAAGTATACAAACATGTATGGTTATTGGTACAAATTCAGATACAATGACATGAAGGTATGGAGGATAGCTCACTGCGTGAGTGAAAGATCATGGTATGGCTGAATGGATGACTCCTGATGGAAGGAATGATAGTAAAATGAACTAAGTCCAAGCAATATGTATGCATGTCCCCAACTTGACACTTGTCATGTTGGGAGCTACTTTGGCCCACTTGTCCCCAACTTTGGAACTTAGGATAAAATAATGATCCATACTTTATACTTTAATAAATATTAATATAATATTTCTTTCTCACTTAAGCTCCCTAGCTTAGCCCATTTTTCTTAACTTTTACCCCCCCCCCCTTTCCCTAAATAGTGGATTTTAGTCCCCCATACTCTTTTATCATGGTCGATATGCGTGCAACGATGTATTTTATATTAATAATGAGGCATATACAAAAATAAGCGCATTAGCCTTTAACGTCTAGGCGCTCCAGCCTAATCAAAACATAAGCATTTTAGCTTATAATAAAAGGCTCACCAACCTATAAAACACATCATATACACAAAGACTCCCTGGCCTCAAAATCACACACACTTAAGTTGTTGCGTGCAGTATCCTGGAATGTGCACACTTCATCATTTTACTGTGCAGTACATGCACGCACTATGCCATGAAAGGTGCATACAAAAATGATATCAACCAACTCACCAGCTTAAGTACATTTGCATTTACATTTACAATTAGGTTCGGCCTAGAGATATTACAACAATTAGGTTCAATTTTCATCTCTATATTGCAGGTTAAAAAATGACAGAGTTATAGAAAATTAAAACTGGCCCAGTCAAAATAGAGGGGCTGCCAACGAATATGTAGTTTGGATTCAGTGAAGTTAGGTTCAATTTTCATCTTTACATTGTAACTTTGAAACTGGCAGAGTGTGAGTGAAGTAACACCATTCGGGGATGCCAATGAATATATAATTACAGTCTGTGACAACTAATTGAGCACATTAAAGCTCATAGCATGATAAGGTCTCTACTATTCTATCATTTCCATCAACATCTTACAACACCTTTGTGATTGGTCCCATGTATGCATTGACTTAATATTAATTACATACACCCTGTTCAAATCCCATGAGGAGTTCATGCAACAAATTGGTCTTCACAAAAGGCTTTTGTAAGAGAAGTAAGTGCAACATATAATGAGAGGATTTGATGATAATGAATAATCAATGCCATATTGTTTATGAAATAGAACGAAGAATATTCTGAATAACTCATTCAAGGAAGAGAAAGCATGGGAGTAAGTGCGTGTTGCGGTGGAAGTAGACGAGAACGACTTCAGGGTTGATGCAGGTAAGAAGCATGATGGAGGCGACATAATTAACGAAATCTTCCAAGATAAATGTATGGATAATTATTTCAATCCCCTTGGAGGACTACATAAATCCCCTAAACCCAATTCAAACACTGGTGAATTAATTTAATCCCCTGCAAGAATGACAAATATACCATAAAACCAATTCAAATATTGATAAAAATTGTCAACCCACTTTAGGGATTACATAAATCTCATAAACCCAATTTATACACCGATGAATTGTTTCAATCCACTTCAAGGATGACAAAAACCTCGTAACCACAATTCAAAGACTGATGATTTTTCAGAAAATATAATGCTCGAAATGCTTGACATACAAAATGAATAAAAGTAAGGACCTACCACCTTCTATAAAAATAATCTCATGTTTAATTGGTGATTTTTTTTTCATATTAAGTAATAGAAAACTCAGTAGGCATTTCTTTTCCAACCGACTTAGTAGTAACTAATGAAAAAAACAAAATATATCAAGAATGAATTTAAAAATAAATTTACCTTCCTTTTTCCTTTTTCACGAGGAGTTTCGATATCATTGCCACTTCCTTCYATTTCCTTATTAATCTTGTCCTAGAAAATATCCATGGCCATGGAAGAGCTATCATCCTCCCTTAATGACTTCACTACTAGAATTTCCTCTTCAACAGTCTTTCTCTCCATTTGAACAACCCCAGAAGCACCATTGGGATCTAGTTTTCCTATATCAATATCACCAATCACATTATGTGTTGCATTTATATAAAAATGATCTTCATATGGAGAATTAGCATCTTGTTGATGTACCCTATGATAATCTAAACTAAGCCTACCATCCATGGCTTGTTCAACATCATTTCCACCTGCTTGAACTTGACGTTACAAAGACTCGGAATMACCACTTTGTTGAGGAAGATATTTAGAATACTCTTGCAAGTTCCTATGTTTAATAGCCTCTGATTCTAAATTGACATTATAAGCATTAAAATAATTCTTTAGTTCATTTTCATTTTCTTCAATAATTGACAAAAAATCAGTAGGAATGGACTCACACGCTAGTTGAAACCTTACAACTGGGTTGGCCTTCTCAGATACCTGGTTTAAAGAATAATCTGACTTCTCCGGGAAAAAATGGATAACGCAGTTCAGATAAAGTGTGGAGTCGACGAAGGAGAGGAAAATAAGAGAGATGATTCATTAATCGTTGATGACATATGTTGAGTTTTTAAAGGCTCTTGACAGATGACGAAGACCTGATGATTAATCCTCCCATTAAATAACACCTTCAGTGTAATAATTACTAGCATCCTTCTAAAGGGGGGGAAAGGAAACACCGAAGTGAAATGAGTGGTTACATTATAAACTATGTGGTATGTTTTTGGATGGAAAATGAATACCTCAAAAGGTCCATTCTCATCCCATATATCACAAAATATTTTCAACGATATTATAACTTCAAGAATGCCCATTGAAATAATCGTAGATATGTGATCATGACTTTTCAAGAGAGAATTGGAAGAGGAAGAAGATAAAATGACATACAACAAAGGTGGAAGAAGGAAGGTGGGAGAACAAAAGTCCCTTAAAAACTCCTTGGATGTAAATAATCATATGAGAGACTACATTAGATCCCATAGAACCTACTTGAATGATATAAACATTACATCTATCCATATTAATTTTACAAAATTATTTATAAATATTCAATTAAGAGGTATCTTTGTTCTATTTCTCTACCTTTCAATATCGACGGTTTGTTTGTTAATTGACAGTTTTTATGGAAACACTAATTTTACCGATGTGCACCATTCTACTATCCTTACTTAATTCTTCGGGGATTCTATGAAAGTATTGAAATATTTGAATCATAGAAAACCAAAATAATCCATACAAATGAATCATTAGTCTATTAAAGGTGCATAGAAACAACAAACAACTCATTAGTTGCGCATAAATGAAATCAAATCCCAATTGAATATTTCACGTATCATTCATTCATACCAAGAGAAAGATCTATATTGGATCGATACATCTACACCAAGCATGTTTTTAAGTTCAAATATTCATGGAGAATATTGGTCACTCAATCCTAAGTGGCACAATAGATTAGCTCAATATCTTGATATTGCACCATCTCTGTGATGTGCCGATGAAATTAAATATGCTTTGTTCTACATGAAAAACCTAATTCTTGGCTGATTTGATTACTTCATGATTGTTACAAAGTAGGGGAGTTGCTTGTTTCTGCTCCAACTTGAGCTTACCAACAATCCTTGTAATCCATATGGATTCACTTGCAACACGAACTATTATTTTGTAATCAACTTCTATACAAGAAAAATACATAGTGGTTATTTTCACCGTTGTATGTGAAATAAAAAAATCCATCTTCATCCTTCATTATCTCCTCGTACACATATGACATCAGAGTCGTTGTATGGAAATAAGTATATCGTAACCATGAGAACATCGATCAAATATGAGACTTAGATACCAAAATCCCTATGTGCACTACCTCTATATATGGAAAGAGAATCCAGGGTCAATTGAAAATCTCTTTTATATATAAAATGGAGAGCACAACAAGATAATTTATGTTCGAACTTGACAATCATAAAACAATAAATCAAAAAAAAGTCGTTGCAAAATTGCGTGTCAGATTAAATCAATTTGATATTGCTTTCTCTACACTCAATGTTTTCTCTTGCAAATCACATATATACAAATTTCCCCATGGCAATATATGCCATTTCTTTAAAGAAACTAAAAATGTAATGTCAAACCCAACACAAATATTAGGAAATGGTGATTTCATAAAATTTCTATGAAGTTAAAGAATATAGGTTTGAAAATGTACTTGAAAACAAAATTATAATTGCAAAAGACATCCAAATATTCTTCTTCTCGAAGGAGATGCATTCAACATACCAATCAAATGGAATGCAGAATAAGACAATTTATGTTCGAACGAGAAAATCATAAAACAATAAATCAGAAAATGGTTGCTGAAAAATTGCGTATCAGATTAAATCAATTTGATATTTCTTTCTTTACACTCAACTAATGTCAAACCCAACACAAATATTAGGAAATGGTGATTTCATAAAAGTTCCATAAATTTAAAGAACAAAGTGTGAAAATGTTTAACTAAAAATATTGCTATAATTGCAAAAGACATCCAAATATTCTTCCTTTCGAGGAGATGCATTCACCAAACCACTATGGATGGTTGATGTTTCAAATCTAAGAGGAGAAAATTTAAATTTTAAAATAATCATTTCATTAAATTAACTATGTAGCTATTTGTAGAGAGAAACATAATAAAGCACTGAAAATGAGTGTTGAGTGTCCAAATTCAAGGTTGCATTATCATGTACACTAAGAAATACAGAGTTAAAGTTGGAAACAAGATTGGAAAGTTTTAACTATTCAAGGAAAAGATGGCATGTAAAAAAGGCGCAAAAGAGCATGCTAAAAATAACAATGTAACCTAAAGACTATCACAAGATGGGGCATTTTATGCAACTGAAAAGATGGCATGCAAAAAAGGCACAAAAGAGCATGCTAAAAATATCAATGTAACCTAAAGACTATCACAAGATGGGGCATTTTATGCAACTATTGAGACAATGTAAAGATAACATTTATTGCAAATGTATGCTACTTATAAAATTTTATGTCAAGCATATGAAGCTATGGCACTCTATCACTAACTCACTTATATGAGGCTATGTGACTTCATCCTTGGCCCATTCATCTTATGGAATGTTACCAATCATACAATGACTTAAAACACCTCTAACTGGATTTACTAAAAATATGATGATGAGTAACATGGAAACAATTACAAAAATGCAAGAATGTGTGATAAGTCTTTTAAATGCTATAAGTGTTGAAAATTTACTTTTGCAACCAACAATTACAATTCATCTTTTCTTATTATGCTTATTTAGCACATTAAGTATATATACAACATCACTGAAGGATAGACAATCACATAAACAAGATAAACACAAGGATTATCCTGGGAAACCCTCTAGGGGAAGAAAGCCACACAATGTCTTCTAAATAGATTCTTCAATCAAGAACAATGCCAAGACAGAAAACAGATAGACCTTTCCAACGTCTCCCTCTCTCTCCAAAACTTGCACACCTTTTCTCTCTCTTGTGCTTGAGTGATATGAGAGAAAAATAGGCATCTAGCCCCTCTATTTATACACAAATGAATTTCCCTTTTAACTACTAGGGCCGACTTGACAATTGTCTCTTAATTACTTTTGCATTAGCTACAATAGGGGATGACTTGATAGTTTGACTTTATTTTACAATAAAGGGAACAATGGGGCCGACTTTAGCAATACAACATAATAATATTCTTTTAGGGTTTTTACATGATCAAATACAATAGGATAGTATCCTCCGCAACTACACATTATTCAACACTCTCTCTTATCTAGAAATGTATTCTTCAGGATCAATCTACTTCTATATGTCTGTACACTTTGGCCATTGTCTTCTTGATTTTCACGAATCTATATTTCATAAAAATTTATTCCCTTTCACCATCCTTTTGTACTAGAGTAACATACCAACATGTGCTGGGGTCATAAACCAGCTTGCGTTGGAGTAACATACCAATGTGTGTTGGAGTAACAACCTACGGTGGGGTAGCATACCATCATGTGTTGGAATACCAATCTGCATTGGGGTAGCATACCAACCTGTGTTGGAGTACCAACCAAATCCGTGGTAGCATACCAACCTTCATTGCAGTACCAACATGCGTTGGGGTAGCATACCAACCTACATTGGGGTAGCATAGCAACCTGTTTTGGAGTACCAATCCTCGTTGGGGTAGCATACTAGCCTGTGTTGGAGTACCAACCTGAGTTGGGTTAGCATAATAGCCTACGTTGGAGTACCAACTTGCGTTAGGGTAGCTTACGAGCTTGCGCTGGAGTATCTCCCACTACTAGGGATGACATCACTTCGCTCTACTGGGGATCACATCTCATTATTGGAGAAAACAAACACTTCTCACTACTTGAGAAGTCTTTCTGGACCACTCCAAGCTTGTCTCTGAAATAGTCAAACTTAACTCTAGATAGGAGCTTGGTCAATACATCTGCTACTTGTTCATCTTTTCTTATTATGATTATTTAGCACTTTAACTACATATACAAGATCACTGAAATAAAGATAATCACAGAAATAAGATAGACACATGGGAAACCCTCTAGGGGAATAAAACCCAATAACTTCTTCTAAATAGATTCTTCAATCGAGAAAAATGACAAGACAAAAAACAAATAGACCTTTGTTGCGTCTCCCTCTCTCTCCAAAACTTGCACACATTTTCTCTCTCTTGTGTTTGAGTGAGATGAGTGAGTAAGACGTCTAGCCCCTGTATTTATACACAAATGGATTTCCCTTTCAACTACTAGGGACGACTTGACAATTCTCTTTAACTAATGACTTGACTTGACAATAAAAGCTACAATGAAGACGACTTTACCAATACAACATAATAATATTATTTTATGATTTTTGTATGATCAAATACAATAAGAGAATATCTTCGTAATACTAATATTCACATACAACAAGTATAATTTCCTTTCAATGCACTCAATCTTCATAGATACTGAAAATTCCTAGTATTATGTTGAGCTGGTTCGCAATAATACCCAACCAAGATTGGAATAATAGATAAAATTAAAGGGTGAAGAAGAACAATTTGATCTCTCTACTGGAAATATTAAAGAAAAAATTCAAAAGTTCGAAAGAAACACAAAAAAAACTAAAGAGTTAAACTTTAACTTACCTTATGGAGAAACCTTTGCATAGGACGTCAACATTTTGAGGTCGATCTTCAAATTAATTACCTGGATTTCTAAAGGTCGTTAAACATAACTGTGTTAAGATTCTAAACAATAGTTCGAACTTCTTAGCCCGCTTGAAATTCCAATAAATCGTTCTTGGAAGCAATTGTTCGACGATTAGGTTCAATTTTCATCTCTACATTACAGGTTCAAAACTCGCAGAGTTCTAGCAAAGTAAAACTGGCCCAATCGAAATAGAGGAGTTTCTTACAAATATGTACTGTGGATTCAGTGAAGTTAGGTTCAGTTTTTAGCTTTACATTGGAGGTTCGAAACTAGTGGAGTGATAGTGAAGTAACACCATTCATGGTTGCTAATGAATATATAACTAGCAGAGCCACATAATTGTGGCTGATCAACGTTGAAAGGTTGATAAGATGAAAAGAATCTTTAAAAGAATATATTAAATTATATTATTGATTAACAAATAAACGGTTGAGCTTCATTTATCTGGTGTTAATATTTTAATTTCTGTTAATTAGCTATCAAAGTAATTTTTAAATATGATTTGGTAAATGTAAAAAAGTAAACACATAAATGGATGTCTTTATAATAGCTAGGAAGTTAATGATTGAAATCACAGCCATTAATTTTGTGTGACTACTAAGAATATTCCAGCCATATTTAATCCTGTCCATCAAAAACTTATTAAGCACTAAACCCCTATTAAATCTTCCCATTGTCAATAGGTGTACACCTTTCGACGTAATTACATACAGTAACAACTAATTGAGCATAATAAATCCCATATCATGATAGGGTCTCTATTATTCTATCGTTTCCATCAACCTCTTACAACACCTTTGTAACTTGTCCCATGTATCCATTGACTTAATATCAATCACACACACCCGGTTCGAATTGCATGAGAGTTCATGCAACAAATTTTCCTTCACAAAAGGCTTCTGTAAGAGAAGTAAGTGCAACATACAATGAGACGATTCGGCCAGGATGAATAATAAATGCCATAGTGTTTATGAAAGACAATGAAGAAGATGTTGAATAACTCATTCGAGGAAGGGAAAGCGTGGGAGGAAGTGTGTGTTGAGAACGAATTTAGGGTTGATTCGGGTTGGAAGCATTATGGAGGGGACATAATTAATGAAATATTCCA
>JASDQU010101598.1:139041-172272 GCA_032191745.1 Picea mariana | reverse complement strand
ATAGAGCGCATAGCTCAACATTACTTGGCCTCTTCATGGTTCTTCTCCCTGACTCGTCATTTTCGTGGACCTGCCATTGTACCAAACACATCTTCCCATCTTCTGTTCACAAACTTCACTACAACTTTGTGATCGTCTCTACCTCCTACCAAGTCTGTGTGTGCTTCATGTGCTTGCACTTGAATCCCAGTTAGACTCCATCGTAGAGCACCCATATGTCACCACCAAGACTTCCATGGACCTTGCACTGCATGAGAACCCTTTTCTTCCTTGACTGTCTTCGGTGGTGTTGCCAGACCTGCGAAGTGTGACCTGCGAAGTGCCCATTGCAAGTTTTCTTCTGGAACCTCAGATTTGGTGCGACCTATGACACTCTTTCATCTTCGCAAACTTTCACCCTTCTTCAACTCCCTTTGACTAGATTAGCTCGCCTATCCTACCTCAATAAAACCTTCCCCGAGGAAGAAAACGTTACCCTCCATGGTCTACTTGGCTCCTTGTGGAGGGAGCTCACCCTCCTTCCTTGGTTGCTACCTCAGAACACCAATTTGCGATTATGAGAGAAGTCACCATCCTTCCTTGGATTATTTACCAATGCCTTTCTCACTTGGTTATATAGGCATGTGCCTTTCCTCTGCAACACACCTATCCCAACCGACATTCTCCTTCTTTCATAAGTCGACATGAACTTTTCATCATTTGTTCATTTTTTCAACTTGAATTGACTCTTCAACGAGTGCACACACCTATCTTGTGCGTGCTCCAAACCAACCGATGTTACTCTTTGGTTAAAGGTGCCCAGCTTGTGCCTTTGTTCGTTTCCTTTCTCAATTGCATCACAAGGCGTCTGTCACACGTTTTGGACGTTTATCTTGCTTAGCCAACTTGTCTCATCGATGGGGCGCCCAAATCTTCCATGGGAACCCATCCTTGGTTTCACGTCCATCAAGCCATGATCTCTTGTGTGTTCCGTTGAGTGCACATACCTTCGTTGAGCCCAACTTTACCAACCATTCGTTTCTTCGGTGGGAATCCCATGTCTTCATCGCATGCCCACCCAACCAGTTCTTTGATCAAGTCACCACTTGAACTTCATCACAAGTCTTCTTGGTGAAGTCATACTTTGCATCGCATCAAGCGCCCAAGTACCCTGACTTAACCGAACGTTTGCTGACTCACCCATTTCGCATGTCTTGGCTCATGAAGGCAACGTGCGGGCCCGGGTCAAGTCCTAGTTCATGAAATACTCCCCCACTCAAAGCCATTTTCATACCGACAATCTCAACATACCTCCACTGTGATCACCGATGACAATCATTTGTTTCTTTATCGCGATCACAAGTTCTATCAAAACCTAAACCAGAACATAAAATTGTCTAAGTGTTGAACCTTTGCGACTTCTGTTGCATCCATACTTCAACCATTTATTTCATGCATTTGTACATTGTGCACCATCATTCCTGTGTTGGTTGGGTAGCTAGTCCAACTATCACACACAAGTTCTAAGATGTACCTCTTCATGTCGAAACTTAGTTGTTTCTTTCTACATCATTATAACCTCGTCAAACCCAAAAATATGAAGGAAATATCACTCTTGGCCCTTCGCTGCTACGAATTTCCTCATGAGTTTCTTCTGCAACAACAAAGTGTTGCACCAATGGATCATTGTGCTTGAAGTCTGACTCACTTGCCATGTTGTTTTGCATTATCTTGTGCAAGCGTCGAGTAGTTGGATGGTCAGTCCAACCATCATTTCTTGTATAAAGGCACACCTCCATGTCAAATTGATCTCCTCCCATCAACAACTTGACTCATCCATACAAATCTCACCAAGGCACCTTCTTTGCCTCGTCGTGCTACATCATTTCCTCAAAACGAAGCCTTCCTGCATTTTTGTTGTGAAATTTGTTGTCACTTCCAGTGATCATCACACCCAACTCATCTCATATCCAAGCTATTCGAAAAATCAAGGATATCATCACACGATTGCCACCCATACGACCAACCGAATTCAATTTCTTTGCTCCTCCTATATATTGTAGGGTGCTTGGGTCTACCTCATCGCTGCTGCAACTATGACCCTCATGAAATCTTAGTTCACTTGATGAATATGCCAAATGAAAACATGACCCTGGATTCATCGGTCAACCTCCCATCTTCTTCGTCACCTGTCCATGAAACGTCTAAGTGTGTTGATTTCACACATCCAACAATCACCTTCGTAGTACTCTTCCTTCGTGCTTCATTTCATTCTGCCTATGTGATCCTCTGATCTATAATCCCACAACATCCTTCACAGGATTCTTGCAAGTGTAGAGTTATGTCCACATGACCTCAACAATTGTCCAAGTTATTCAAGTCGAAGGGAGCACCCAAGGAATTTTTCACTTGTTGCACGTTCGTGTAAATACATTTTCCAATCAAAAACTCTGGATCAATCTATGCTAGCTAATATCTCCAATATAATTAGTGCACCTGATGTCCCATACCACTAGCAACTCAATGTCCCACACCATCGGTAAACGTCCTCAAATCTCTTGTTGTGCATCATTCCCATTGTAGTTCTTGACAAGTTTCTTGAACAACTCCCTTGTTGTCACTTCTATCTTCCTTGAAACAAAACCTCATGCCTTATTCCATTTGTCCCTTCCTTGGTTAAATTCATGAATCAGGTCGCAGCTCCAACAACGACCTGCCTGTGCAATCTTGTATTGGCTTCCTCACAAAACAGGATAAGACTGCATAATTCAAAATTCATCTAAGTCCCAAGCTTCTCGTGTTCCCAACTCAGTTTCCTCCCATCATACTGTCTCTATGTTTGGATGAATCACACCAACACTGCATAAATGCCTTGGTGAGGCGCATCCAAGAAGGTCTTCACAAGCCTCCAATCGAAACATTGCAATGTTTAAAATCCATCTAAGTCACTTTCCTCATGGCTCCCAACCGAACCCATCTTCCATTATTTCGTCTGTTATCTTCGCACCCTACAATGCCTCATCATCAGGAAACCATGCACATCAACCAATCATCATGTCTCATGTTGTTAACCGACATCTGTATGAAAGCTACGATCCTCAATCACAACCCAACTGACCCAAATTTTCTTTGGTAGTGCACAACATGAAGTTGGCACGATGGAAAATGTATCTAACTGTGATATGAACCATGCATGCAACCAAAAATTCCTTCCCTGTATATTATGTTCACGCCCTATAATGTCTTTGCACCAGGACACCATGCACAAGTCTGTAGTGGATGACACGAATTTGTCATGGTGGAAATCCTTCTCAACTGTCTGCATTGCGACCAAAGTTCATTCTACCATCCAAGTCATGATGGTGACCCAACTAAACAACTACTCTTTAACTTCTATGATCACTATTACAATTCTGCGATAGAGCTTCATTCCGTCACCACAGAATTGTCTTCGCAATCGTACATGCTCAACGCACCCAAAATGACCCTGCTCCACTATTGATTTTTTGCCCTATGATACCATCTGTCACGGAAGTGATAGTGGTGAAGAGCTTCACTGATCCATCTCTAAGTCAGACCAAATTCATCTTTGATACCATCTATCACGGGCCTGGCGAGCCTACGTTCAAGTGATGAAATTAATTGATGCTCCTAGTCACCGTGCAACACTGCAATTGTTCATTTGACAACAAAGCTACACCAAACTACTTAATATGGACTACACCTTACTTCATTACATATTCATTTGTTACTTATGTTATGTCTACGTTATCTTATACTTAGCTATGAAAGTAAAACAAGCCATTCAAGCAAAGAAACAAGACAAAATGTACAAGTGGCCAGTCAAACCGGCCTAAAAACCATTTATTTATAATCTTCCAAAGAACCAAGCTACAACTCTCGTTAAAACAAAAGAACAAACATTGAGCACATAGCTCAACATTACTTTTCCTCTTCACAGTGTTTCTCCCAAACTCATCATCATCACAGAATTTCCATCGTGTCAAACACATCTACTCGTCTTCCCATCTTTTGTTCCAAACCTTCGCTACAACTCTGTGATTGTCTCTACCTCCCGCCAAGTCCACGCACACTTCATGTGCTTGCACTTGAATCTTGGTTAGAATCCATCACAGAGAAGCCATATGTCACCACCAAGACTTCTGTGAACCTTCCACTACATGAGCACTCTTTTATGCCTTGACCGTCTTCAGTGGTCTTTCTAGACCTGCAGAGAACCCATCGCAAGTTTTCTTCCGTAGCCTTATATTCGGTGCGACCTATGACACTCTTTTATCTTTTCAAACTTTCACCCTTCTTCAACTCCCTTTGTCTAGATGAGCTTGCCCAACCTACCTCAATGCAACCTTCCCCAAGACAACACAAGTTAACCTACAGGGTCTACTTGGCTCCTTGGAGAGGGAGCTCTCCCTCCTTGCTTGGTTGCTGCCTCAGAACACCAATTTGTGATTATGAAAGAAGTCACTAGCCTTCCTTGGATTATTTACCAATGTATTTATTGCTTAGTTATATAGGCACATGCCTTTCCCCTGCTACACACCTATCTCAACCGACACGCCCCTTCTTTCATAATATGACGTGCACTTTTCATCGTTTGTCCACTTTCGCAACTTGAGCCAACTCTTCAACGGGTTCACACCCCTATCTTGTGCACACTCTAACCCAGCCGATGTTGCTCTTTGGCTAAAGGTGCCCACCTTATGCCTTCGTTCGTTTCCTTGCTCAATTGCATCGCAAGGCATTCATCGCACATTTTGGGCATTTATCTTGTTTAGTCGACTTGTCTCACCGATGGCGCTCCCAAATATTTTGTGGGCACCCATCCTTGGTTTTGCGTCAGTCAAGCGATCTCTTGTGCAGTCCATTGAGCATGCATGCCTTTTTCGCACCCAAATTCACCAACCATTCATTTCTTCGTTTGCGTACCCATATCTTTATCAGATGCCCACCCATCCAGTTCTTCGATCAAGTCACCACTTAACCTTCATCGCAAATCATGTCGGTAAAGTCGTACTTGGCATCGCATCACGTGCCCAAGTACCTCAAATTAACTGAACATCCGTTGACTCGCCTGTTTCACATGTCTTGACTCATGAAGGAAAGATGCATGCCTAAGGCAAGTCCTTGGTCATGACATCTTCTCTCTTAAAAAAATTACCACCTTCATAGAGGTCCTTCCTTTTAAGTATTAGATTTATTGGAACAAGGTAACAATCTGAAGAGTTATTAATAAAAAATTTACTCATACTTGAATACATGTTTTTAAAGTAATTAAGCAATTGGTATTGGTGTGTTACAACCATTTTTAGGTTTTAAAGTTATATAATAATTTATAAATAAATATCTACACTCATCAAATAACTATGATACCAAAAAAATTATTTAAATTAGATTATATCCTTATTAAAATGTTTTATTTATTTTTTCCTAAATCAAGTAAAGGACTTTTATCCTAGGAAGCTCCTATAGGGCAAAACGAGCTAAACATTGAATTTAAAAATAAAGGAAGTTTTCCTCTGACAACCAAGATTTAAAACAATATATATTAAAAATATCCTTGGGAAAATTTAGGAAACATATTCTCCAAACTTCATACAGTTGTTCACATAAAAATCATTTCGGTTGTGATGTTATTGGAAATAATCCTCAAACATGTGCATAACAATAAATGAATTTAAACTCATTCAAAAACACAAGCATCTCATGTAATTCTAAACATTGAATTTAAAAATGAAGGAAGTTTGTCTCCTAACAACCAAGCTTTAAAAATATATAAATTAGAAATAACTAGCTTTAAAAAAATAGACAATCATCCCTGGGAAAATTTAGGAAATGTATTCTCCAAACTTCCTAAGTTGTCCACATAAAAATCATTTGGGTTATGATGTTATTGGAAATAATCCTAAAACATGTACATAACAATAAATCAATTTAAACTCGTTCAAAAACACAAGCATATGAATTGTGGATAAAAATGAATATTATATATACAAATATATCCATTAAAACGATTGTCCATTTAAGCATAACATACTAGAATTAAGATTTAATAGCATTTTTATTATTAATTCAATCTATTGACATTTTAAGTTAAATAGTCACAAATGTTCATAGTATGCACCGATGTTTTTAGAGAGAACTTGAATGTTCAGAAAAAATTCACTATCCAAATGAGAATATCCTTAAGTTCAACAAAATGTAGACCTAAAACCAATTTGTTCTTCATCACTAAACCATTCACAATAATGATATCTTAATTGTTGATGATTGCAACTTCATGAGACATTCTCTGGGGCATACTCCTCAATGGACTAAGATGGGTTGACCTATGACGATACTCCTCAATGGACTGAGTTGCGTATGACACTTATCAATGGAATGATAAGTTGTACTTGGTTGGTTCCCAATGACCCTTGGGGTGTATCCCATGTGGTTAGGATATTCTCTAGGTCATACTCCTCAATGGATTGAGATGGGTTGACCGGTGATGAAATATTGGGTTAGTGCCCAGTGACCCTTGGGGTGTATCCCATGTAGTTGGAATATTTCCCAGGTGTTAATCCTCAATGGATTGAGCTGGGTTGAGCTATGGACACTATGTGGTTGTATCCCTAGTGTGTTCTAGTGGGTTGTGGCCCCTAGACAAGATGAGAATGCCCACATTGGTTGTAGCCATGTGTGACAAGATGGAGGAGACATTTCACGATGATGTTAGAGAAGGAAGAAGGCCTAAGACTTGTGAAGAAGACCTAGAAGAAAAAGTCAGACCTATTGAGTGGCACCACTTGGATGAGACAATTCACATCTTGGAATTTTATATATAGAGATCCATCTCCCATTTGGAGATCATCACTTGAATCACTATCTTGTGTGTATTTATATTTCTTGGACTAGTGTGATACCTTTGGAGTAGTAGTGCCATTCTTCTTTATGGTTTTTTATTTTCTCTTGGATTATTATTATAGTGAAAGGTTGTTGGGTTTTCTTTCCTTATGCAAAAGGGTTTCCAAGGATAAATTCTTGTATATCTTGTGCATGGTTGTCTTCTTGTGATCTTGGTTATTTACTACAAATATTGTATATGGTTTATGCTTCATCTATGCTTCTGCTAATGTGAAATGATAAATAAATTTAATGAAATATAAATAATAATAGAATTCAACATGGTATCAGAGCATTATTCCTTCAGAATAGTCTAATCGCTAGAAGGAAAATCATGAGATTTACCACTGCAGTTTGTCACTGCTTAGACCTAAACCTTGTCAAGATCGTCGAGCAATCTATTGGAGGATGATGAGATTAATTTTACCCTAGATCAGCTCACCCTAGCCTATCACACCTCCTGGTGGTCTCAGATTACATCTTGGTGAAAGTTGGAATTTCCTAGTTGCAGTGCCAATTGCTTCATTGCAGTTGCGGTTGCAGTGCCAGTTGTAGTTGTAGTGCCAGTTGCAGCTGTAGTTCCAATTGCTTCATTGCAGTTGCAGTGCCAGTTGCAGTTGCAGTTGCTAGTTTCCAGTTGTGCAAGCTTTGAGATTAGAAGACAAGTTGGATGGTGCTACAATTTTAGAGGTATGAAATTGTATATGTTTAAAATTATATCATTATCATGAGGGTGTTTTCAGGATAAGGGATATTTTTTCTAAGAAACAATATGTAGATCCAAAGGGATCTCATATCTTATACATTCAGAGAAAAAACACACCCTCCCTGGAAGTGAAAAGTCTAGGTTTGATTGTTTTGATATGCCTCTATGCCTCTAGCTGTTATGGCATTATTGCAATCTTGTGTTGCATTCTGATCTATTGAAGTTATGATCATTATGAGATGCACTTGTTTTTAAGCTAAATTGATCTCCTCCAAGATATATTCTTGGTTTTTGACTTTTTTCCTGGTGGGTTATCTTGTTAAATTCCATCGAGGTTGTCATGGAGATGTGTTGTTCTTGTTTCTTGTTCTAGGAAGGTTATCTTGTTAAATTACATGGAGGTTTCCATGGAGATGTGTTGTTCTTGTTTCTTATTCTGGGAAGGTTACCATGAAGGAAGGTCACCAATGATAGATATGAGAGGGAGCTATTGTGACGATTGCAAAAGACAACATATTAGATAGTCTCTAGTTTGAGACATAAATAAATATGACCAGAAAAGGAGTTTGTACAGATTGACAGTTCAACCAGTGCATTCCCTGATGCATGATTCTATCATTCTGAGTGAGTTATGGCATAAGAGACTTTCTCATTTTCATTATATATTTCTTCCCACTCCGGGGAAGATGGTGACAGGTCATCCAATGCTCGATGTAGATCATGATGATATTTGTAGAGTTTTTTCACTTGGAAAGAATGCCAAGGGATATTTTCTGGGTAGTGACAATAGATCCAAGGGGATCTCGGACTTGGTGCATTCAGATTTGTGTGGGCTTATGAAAGTTTCTTCCTTGAGTGGATAATTATACTATGTGATCTTCAGACTTGGATCTTGAAGAATATCATTCCCAAGGAGGCCTTTCATCATAGTGAAGCCTGAGGTTGGACACTTTAGGATATTTGGGTGTCCTATTTGCATTCACGTACCCAAGGGGAAAAGGTCAAAGTTAGAACCTTCTAGGAAGGGTATATTTGTTGGCTACAATGAGTCTTCAAACGCATATCGGATCTACATCCTAGGTCAGAGACAGATTGAGGTGAGCAAGGATGTTTTCTTTGAGGAGGAGGTAGCCTTTAAGAGATATAGAGGATCTCACATGGAGTTTGATAGTGAGAGGCAGGAGGATATGGTATATTCTCCCCCTCATCCTTTAGCATTTCAGAGGGAGCCAGTCGAACCCATTGAGACAATTGATCCTGTTGATCGATTTGATCCTATAGATCATGTGGTTGTTCCTAGAGATATTGCAGTAGGCCAGAAAAGGCCTACATGGGCTCGTTAGAATTTGCATGAGGTAAAGGGACATGTAGCTCCCTGTGGTACTTTTAGAGAGATAAAGAGACCTCAAATATTCTTGAGCCATGTTGCAGCGATGAGCTACATCATTGATTCCTAGCCTTCCTATTATGAGGAGGCGTCTAGTCAACAAGTATGGAGAGATGCCATGATGGAGGCGTATCAGTCCATCATGAAAAATGGTGTGTGGGATATTGTTTCGAGACGTGAAGGGAAGTCTGTTGTAGCTTCCAAGTGGATCTATAAAACCAAAAATGAAGGTGACGGGAGCATTAAGAAGAACAAAGAGAGATTTGTGGCTAGAGGATTCTCTCAAGTAGAGGGAATAAACAATGATGAGATATTTTGTCATGATGCTCTATACACCTCCATTCAGACAATCATTTCCCTTGCTTCAGCCATAGATTGGAGACTACATCATATGGACGTGAAGAAAACCTTCCTCAATAGAGAGATTTAGGACGAGGTGTAGAACGAGAAACCATATGGTTTTGTGATGCATGGGAAGGATTCCCATGTGTGTAGGTTGAAGAAGGCCCTATATGGACTCAAGCAGGCACCTCGAGCTTGGTATGCGAGGATTGATGGATACCTGATGAATTTGGGTTTTAGTAAGAGTGTTGTTGATTCCAACCTGTACTATAAGGTTGTTAATGGTGAGTCCCTAATTTTTTATCTTGTACGTTAATGATTTATTTCTCACTAGAGTAGAGAGCCTCATTGTTTGGTGAAAATATGAATTGGAATCTAATTTTGAAATCAAGGATCTTGGAATGATGCATTGTTCCTTGGGACTAGAGGTGTGGCAGAGAACTGATGAGATATTCCCGATTTAGGGAAAGTATACAATCGAGATTCCGAGCATATTTGGGATGTTAGACTATAAGTCCATGGCCACACCGATGGTGTTGAATCTAAAGAAGTTGAGTGAGTATTATTCCTATTCATATTTGATTGATCAGACTATGTAACTATAACTGATTGGATCATTGATGTATCTAGTTAACACCAGACCAAATATTTTCTATGTGGTGAGTGCACTTAACAAGTTTATGAGTCAACCGAGACAGATGCATTAGGTAGAAACAAAAAATGTGTTGAGATACTTGCGAGGCACAGTTGGATACGTCCTGAGATATTATTCCAGTATTGACATGAGATTGTAGGGATATGATGCTTTTGATTGGCTAGGGAACACAGTTTACAGAATAGAACCTCAGGGTGTTTCTTCAGTTTGAGATCTTCCATGGTTTCCTAGTGTAGCAGGAAACAAAATTCTATCACTTTGAGCACCACAAAAGCCAAGTATATTGTAGTATGTATGGTAGTATGGGAAGTAGTGTGGCTTTGAAAGATCCTTGTAGGATTCTTTGGACAAATGTTGGATCCCATTGTGGTTCATTGTGATAAGCAGATCTATGTGAAACTCTCAGAGAATTCATTATCTCATGACATATCGAAAGATGTTGAGATCAAGTTTCATTATATTCGAGATATGTTGTAGAGGAAAGTAGTACTAGTCTAGTACCTTCCTATAGATGAGAAGATTGCATATTTTCTCACCAAGCCCCTTTCTAAGTCGAAGTTCAAGTACTTCTATGATAAAATTGGAGTGGCAGATAATCCCCCTCTCGCTGAGAGAGAGTGTTGATGATTGTAGCTTCATGAAACATTCTCAAGGTCGTACTTATTGATGGAATGAGTTGGGTTGAACTGTAAGGATACTCCTCGATGGACTGAGTTGAGTATGGCACTTATCGATGGATTGCTAAGTTTTACTGGGATGGTGCCCAATGACCCTTGGGGTGCAGGCCATGTGGTTGGGATATTATCAAGGTCGTACTCCTAGATGGAATGAGCTCAGTTGACCTGTGATGACATACTAGGTTGGTGCCCAATGACCCTTAGGGTGTAACCCATGTGGTTGGGACATTTCCCAGTTCATACTCCTCGATAGAATCGTATGGGTTGACATGTGGACACTATGTGGTTGTATCCCTAGTGTGCTCTAGTGGGTTGTGGCCCCTAAATGAGATGAGAAGGTCCACATTGGTTGTATCCATGTGTGACGAGATGGAGGAGAACTTTCACTATGACGTCAGATAAGGAAGAAGGCCTAAACCTTGCACAAAATACCTAGAAGCACAAGTCAACCCTTTTGAATGACACTACTTGGATGAGATAGTTCACATCTTGGACTTGTATATATAGAGAGCCATCTCCCATTTGGATATCATCACTTCGATCATTCTCTCTTGTGTATTTATGTCTCTTGGACAAGTGCGCTACCTTTAGATTAGTAGCGCCATTCTTCTTTCTAGTTTTGGATCTTCTCTTGGACAATTATTATATTGAAAGGTTTTTCGGTTTTCTTCCCTTGTGTAGAAGGGTTTCTTAGGATAAATTCTTGTGTATCTTGTGCATGGTTATCTTCTTGTGATCTTGGTTATTTACTGCAATTATCGTATATGGTTTATGCTTCATCTATGCTTCTGCTAATGTGAAATGCTAAAGAAAGTTAATGAAATCTGAATAAGCACAAAATTCAACATTAATTACTTACTACTAACATCCACCATCAACAATCATACACGAGACAACAATATTCAACACCCTATCATGGTTTCATATTAGCAAAAATGCTCAAATAACCTTCCACCATTATTTTTTCAAAGTAAAATTTTGCAAGATCTCCCCTCTTTCCTAAAATATCTAGGTGGATCGGGTAACTCAATTTCCAACCACAATAGTAGCTGGTAACCTAGCTAGACTAGAATCAAAGACCTTATGGAAAAATTCAACTTGAAATAATTTGTTCGAACCAACTGGGTTAGTGAGTTGTTGGTCTTAGTGGGTTGTGGGTTATTATGGATTCGGTTGTTAGTGGGATTGTTGGTGGATTAGGAGTAGGTGGCCAATTGTGATATAGGATCGACATTGAATAATAATAAGCATTAGACAATATATGTCAATATGGGTTCATGGGTTATGGTTGAGTGGGGTACTAGATCAATGATAGTTATAGATGGTCAATCATGATTGTTAGTCCACCATTATCAACAAGGTCAACCATGGTCGAAAATGGTCAACCATGGCCAATATGGTCAATGATGATGGAGGGTTGATGGGTTAATGGGGCTACTCAGTTAGAAAACTTGTGGGTCATGGGATTATTAGGCCACATGGTTAATGGATTAGTGGAACATAAGTGGGCATGGAATTAATGGGCAAGTGAGATAGTGGAGAGAAAGTCAATGCAATTAATATGATGAAGCATGGTGAATATGTTGCATATAGTTAATATGGTAAACACAGTTTCAAAATGGTTAACCAATATTTATATGGTCAATGATGGTCAATTTTCAATGATTCATTGATCTTAGTGGGTCAAGGTCTTATGGTGGATATCACATTAGACCCCCTTCATAAGGAACTCCTTTTTGGAACTAGTTTAAATAAATTTATCATAACTTTTAGATCCTAAATTGGAAATGGAGGCTCTTTTTCAGAGCTCTACATACTTTTTGTTATAATTTTTCCTTTTTATTATGCATGCATTGGAAATGATTTGAAAAACAAAATATATAGTGTTTCAAGGGGAAAAAATCGTATTTTTGGCATAATTTTTCACCCTTTGTAATTGAGCATTCATGCCATTGGAAATCTATTTATTAGGGATACAACATTCATATTATAATTTTTTTCTAATTCCCAATATATTTGTGTAGGTTTTCAGAATAAAATAAAAAGGAATCTTTTGACAATGTCAAAAGATTCTATTTTTTATTTTGAAAACATGTACAAATTTGTAGGGAACTAGAAAAAAATTATAACAAAAAAATTGTATCCCACATCCAAATATTTCCAATGGTATAAGGAGTGGTACTCAATTTCAAGGTTGAAATGAAAAATAATGCAAAAATATAAAATGTTGCATTTTTGTGTCAAAATATTCCATTTTCATTCTTTCCAAAAGATTTACAAATTTATTGGAAATTTGAAAATATGTATAATAGGAAAGTTGTATCCCTCATAAATAGATTTTAAATGGGAGGAACGCGTGCTCAAATCAAAGGTCAACCCAAAAATTTGTGGAAAAAATACATGTTTTTTTCAATATTTTGTGAAAATGAGTGTTTTAAGAAGGGGGTCTAATGTTAATAGTAGGTTTCCATTAGGGAAGTTAGTGGGTCAATGATAGGTAACTAGTTATGATAGGGGAACAATATTGACTAATAGTCAACACTATACAACATAGGTCAATATGGGTTAGTGACGGTCAACCATGATTGATTATGGTCCACCATGGACAATAAAGTCAACCATCCCTAACAATGGTAAAAATGGTTAATGAGGATGGATGATTAACAGGTAATAGAGTTACTAGGTTAGTGGGTTTGTGGGTGATAGGATTATCAGGTAATGTATTTAATGGATTAGTGTAATATAAGAGGGCATGGAATCAATGGGAAATGGGGATAGGGGTTAGTGGGTTAATGCATTTAATAGGGTTAAGCATTGTGAATATGGTCTATATAGTCAATATAGTCAACACATTTCCACTATTTTCAACAATGATCAACATGAATGGTTAATATGGTCAATGATGGTCAAGGGTTGATTAGTTGCTAGTATTAGTGGGCTCATTAGTTGTTCATAGGTAGGTGGATAGATGTGATAATAGATTAATGTTAATTAATAGTCAAAATTAGAGAACATAGGTCAATATGGGTTAGGGGACTATGAGTGAGTGAGTTACTAGATCATCCACATATAACAATGGTAAATCATGTCTACTATGGTCCACTATGCTCAACAAGGTCAAACATTGTTAATCCCTAGACAAAGCCCCGTGTTAAGTATATAACCTCTCATTAAGTACTAGATATTGAATTATTACATTTCTAGTGTTATATTTGTATGTAGGCTAGAACACTTCATTTTATCCTTTCATTATAATTGTGCCCTTTGTCTCCTATATATATACAACAGAGACATGGTCTTAGGGGAATCTCATCTTGTCTTTTGAATTGGATATATTATGAAAGGAGGTTTCTCTGTCGAATTGGATTATATTCATTGAATTTTTTATCATTTTTAAGGCATTGGATCATAATGTTTGGTATCCGATCTTTGATACTATGGTTTTGGTGCTTCAAATGAGTCATCTTGGAATTTTCTCTACAATTTTTTTTCCGTAACGCTTCAGACAATGAAATGCAAATGTTACTCAGAAGACATCCAAGTACGTTTGGTAAAACTTTCAAGTTATGGTTCATTATAATTTAGGAGATATAGCCTATGGAATATAGGGTTTTTGACTCATCTTGAAATCAGTTTTAAATGAGTTATCTTGGGATTTTTGTTATAACTTGTTTCTAAGAAGTTTCAGGTAGTGAAATTTTGTGGAAGCTGAGACAACATAGTGAAGTACATCTGGTCTAAATTTAAGGTTTTGGGTCGTTATAGTTTTAGATATATCTTCTGTGTAAGTTGGGGCTTGCAAATATTCCTGAAATTAGTCTCAAGCGAGTCATCTTTTTATTTTATCTATAAACAAATTTTGGTGTAGTTTTAGACTCTTAAATTTTTAGAATGCTAAGAAGACATAGTGAATTACATGTGGAAAATTTTTCAGAAATTGAATCATTATAATTTGTGATATATATCTTGTGGAAATGATCTGTAATCGAGGGAATTGGATCCCACTCGCTTAACCAACACAGAATATTTGCGGAAATATATTTCTTGTCTCTGTCTCAACTATGTCCTCAGGCTTGTATGTAAATCTCTTTGATCACCTTGTTCTTCAATGGTATGTAAATTCTACAACATTCTCAAGATGAATGGTTGACTCTTTCTCCATGAAACCAATGAGGTATTTTGAGTTTTAGCTCTTGAATTTGATGCTATTAGGAGTGTGTTGAGCACTCAACACACCCTAAAAAGCCTCTGTCAATTTTTTTTTCTTTTTTGGGCACCACTTGAATCAGTTTCCCATTACTGAGTGACTTGGTTCTTATTCACTTCTTGCTTGATTGAGTCTTTGTGCATTTTTGTTTCTATTGTTTCCTGAAGGATAATTACATGTTGTATTTGGTTCAGAATGCTTGTCATCATGTTTTCCATCTATTAGGCTCACAACAGGCCGACCAAGCCTTTTTGTATGCACAAGAAACGCTTGTGGACAAATGCAACAATCCAGAGTGGTAAATTTTGGGCTCAGATTGTGGGAATAGACATGTTGAGTTTCGACGATGGAGATCCATCAGGATAATCAAATTGACGGTTTTCGTCCATTCGACGTGTCAAAATCGTGTCAGTTTTAACATCAAGAGTGGACCCATGAAGTACACAAACACTCAAAGTCCCAAAGAGCCAAAGATCCGAAGAGTCGAAGTCCCAAAGAGTCAAAGTCTCGAAGTCCTGAGAGCCTGCCACGTCATATTTAGAGACATACCACTCCAGGAGATTTCCTAGCACAACATTCATAAACTCTTGAAGTCCCGAAGTGAATCTGGAACATCCATCAATGAGGACACGAGGAGGCAGATCCTTCACTTCAGAGACTTAGCACTCTGGGAGATTTGCGAAGCACTAGAGAAAGAATTACCTGAAGTTCTAAACTATCGAAGTCCCGAAGTACGAGAGACTACCACATCAATTCAGGCTTGCACTACTTTGGGAGAACGTCATGCCTCACAGTCCAAAACTCTCAAAGCCCGAAGTAATGAGGACACGCGGCGACATATCCACCACTTCAGATATACGAAACTTCGGAGGATTGTGCGAGTAAGGAGATGAAAAGTCCTGAAGCCTGAACTCCCAAAATGAATCTGGATCGTCTAGAGCCATAGGCCACGTCGAGGGAGATCTCTCACTTCATAAATACGACACTTTGGAGGATTGCGAGAGCAAGGAGATGGAAACTCCAGAAGCCCGAACTCCTGAAATGAATCTGGACCGTCCAGAGCCAGAGGCCACGTGGAGGCAGATCTCTCACTTCGGAAATACAACACTAAGGAGGATTGTGCAAGAAAGAAGATGAAAAATCTCGAAGCCCAAACTCCCAAAGTGAATATGGACTGTCCAGAGCTAGAGGCCATGTGGAGGAATATCTCTCACTTCAGAAATATGACACTCCATAGGATGGTAAGATCTTTTCATTAAAAATGTCTGAAGCCTGAACTCTCGGAGTAATTGTGAGTTGTTGATATCAAATCAACCAGTACCATTGATTACGACAAGATCTATGGCCACACTGCATTGCAGGGACGTAAAGTGATAGAATGTTAATTTTCCAAAGCGGTCTCGTAATTGGAACTATGGTACTGTTGGAAGGGTACGTGGTAGCTTGTGGGGGATTGTAGGCCCAAAGGCAGTGTGGACCCAAACCACCCTCGACAACTTCCACAATCATGTGCTTATATGAAATTAGTTCACCATGTCACTTTCACTCACACTCCTGCTACCTATCAATATTCGCCACATGTTTCCCTTGATTACTCCCCATATCACATATCACCTCCACACATCATGTTTTCCTATTGGACGATCACCTCCACATATTTCTGTTCATGACCAAGTAATCATAGTGAAGGTAGGGATAAGGGTCAGTTACAGTCAAGACACAGTGCACTTAGATTCTGAAATCTTAGACACAGACAAAGAGTTAAGTCTTAGTCACAGGTCGACACAGATTGGTTCCAGAACACTTCAGGGGACTCTGTTCATGTAGCCAGTTGTCTCCAGTGTCCTCCAACATCTCGTGGGAATGCCATTACTCAACATAGAGCTTTTTTATATCACTCCAAGGCATATTTTATGCCGATTCCATTCCTCTAGTGCATGCATCAGTTCTATCTCAGAAACAATAATGAATTTTAATTGATTAATTCCAACATTTTCTTAGATTAGATACAAGAGTGGTCTTATGCGTATGATAAGAACCACTCTTGTTGATTAAGTCCAGTGTCATAGTCAAGTTAATAATTTGTTTTACGAACAATTACCTAAAATTAGGTCTCAGTCCCCTAAGGATGAGAACCTCTACAACTTTGTTAAATAGGGGGTCTTTGAATGTTTTGAGGGTCAATGGTTTTGGAAAAGACCCTCATTTTTGGATTTTTAAAGAACTATTTCAGATCTACCTTAATTGAGAATTCCTTTCAAGGACCAGAGACAAGTTTGAGTTTTTCATCAAAAGCGTGTGTGATTGGATATAAAGAAGAATTATTTCTGATTTTATCTCATGAATGGATGTTGTAACGAGTAAGAGCCTCTGAATCTATTGATAAGTTATCTGATTCAATATTTTTATACTTCTTGTCTTTAATGATGAAAAGTAAATCGTTGTGTTAATATGTGATTGATGATTAAAGATAAGGAAACTATTTTTCTTACCATCGTTCATTACATGTATGTTTTCTTCTGATAATATTATTTCAGTCAATAATTGGAACACTAGCAGGTTAATGTATTAGTAATAGGCTTGTTGCAGGTGTAAGAATCATTGTCTTCATGTTTGAGCACATGGGTTATCCCAATATCAGCCTTCTCCAGTAGTTAAGCTTTCCCACTTTGTTACCTAGTTGGTTTATACCAGATTTTATCTTGTATCGGTCCCACCTATAAGAGAAAATACAAAAATAGAACATTCGAACTGAAGGAGGATCTCTCACAAGAAAACATCTTGTCAATCTCTACATAAATCCCATCGATTAATTGACCGGATCGCAATATCTGGAGAACCATTCCACCATTAAACACTGTAGAGTCTAATTGGGCCTCAGTGGCGGGTTTGGTTCCTACTGTTGAGTTAAAGGGATCTAGGACCCCTCAACAAAATTGGTTCTAGAAGGAGGGCTTGAAGAATGAATGGATGACAATATTTTTGACACAATATTTCACACAACTCGTAGATTCAAAACATCCCACATGCATGGCTAGTCGTTCTCAATACAACCCACACATAGTGAGTACTCCTGAAACGAGTAACTCACCCAAGCAAGAAGAAGAACATATATTCCCTGATATACCTTACGCTCTTCCTCACGAGGAGTTGAACCAGTTCATAAGGATCACAAGAGATTACGCCTGATAGATCGGAGTAGTGCCCTTAGCTTCGTTACTTCGTCATAGAAAACAAGTAAGCAGACCAGTGGTCGATTACCCCAACTAGGTTTTTGTGCACACAATAGAAGACCTGATAGATATCTACCTCATTGAAATTGAACATCCTCTTAATCTAATCCCTGAAACACCGGTCGACAACTACTCTGAGCCCGACGTTTTTTCCGACGAGGAAGGGTTCAACTCTGAATGCTCAGTTTCAGGATTAGACGACATGGAAGATAACAATGATCATAATGAAGAAAGGGGAAACCCATCTTAGAATAATCAACCTTGGTTGGCCAAAGATGCTCTAGCTATCCCTGGATGAGTACATAACCTTCCTTGACATCCAGAGAAGTTATTCCCTAAATTTGACCCTGAAACCTCAGGATTGCCCAAAGACCATATCAAAAAATTTATACTAGCTATCAGAATAATGAACGTTCAACATGAAGATGTAGTATGCAGTATTTTCATCTATACTTTTGAGAATTTGGCCTCCACATGGTATTTTAACTTACCTGTAGGATCCATAACTAGTTGGATGAATTTTCAAAAAGATTTTTTAGATAAATTTTCAACAGAAGCCACTACAAGAGCCTTGATGGCTGAGTTGTTCGCCACCACCATGAGTTCAAAGGATAAGTTTAAAGACTTTAATCAACGTTTCACCACTATCCTAAGCAAATTTCAATATGAAGCTAAAGCCACTCAGGAGTTGCAAATCGAAGTATATGATAATTCTCTCCCAACATCTATTTCCATGTTTGTGAAGAGGGATGCCAAAAAAACCTTAGCTGAGAACTTTGAAGAAGCCAAAAAATAGAGTTCCAAATGAAGGGATGTAAAGAAGAACAGGTCTCATTAGTTAAGAAAGAAGTTCAACCTCCTCCCAGGAGAGGACTCCTTTTGACTAGACCCTCAGGGAAACAAATGAAAAAAGGTCTTGAAAAGGGAAGTGCAGACATAGAAGACCTACAACGCATGGTTAAGAAGTTTTAAAATGGGATCATAGACATGAAAATAAGTGCAGGGGAAGGAAACCAAGGCTAGAGGCCCTATAAACCATTTTTTAAAATAAATCCACCTTTCAAATCAATTGAACCCCCCCATAGCCAACCTGAACATCGATCTGGGAAATGTAGCATCCTACTCTTTCTGTAACTATCACCAACAGAAGCACTCTGAAAGCGACTACCCACAATGGGTGCATTCCATGAATTTGATGGCCAATTGGTTTCTAGATGAGGTTTCCCTAACCGAACAATCAAGCGACTCAGTTATGAATATTGTTGATCAGGAAGAAGTTGATCCACCGAAATAAACAACCATGTTGATATGGGACGTTGACCTACCAATGCCTTTCGATGACCTATTTGAGGTTCAAGAACCACCTTCAGAAGTCTTGGTTATGCAAACACGAAGTAGGGTTCAACCTGTCTTAAACGACCTTACTACATCCCAAGCTTCGGGGGGAAAACCAACTCCCAATCACCCGAAAACAAGTTTTGTTCCCAAAATAAATCCTATAAACATCCATACATGAGAATTTCCCAAGCTAGACTACAACATAGTAGAAGACTTGAAAAATTTGAAGGAAAATATATCGATCATAGACATGTGTAGAATCCCTCAACAAAAGTACTTTCTGTTACAAGCATTGAAATCAGTAGAAAATCCTACAACAAGCACTGACTGAGGAGAAAATATAAGCCCCACGGATCTAAGGAATAAACCAACTATGAATGCTTGCTCTGAAGATAAGAAGGGAAAACCTTTTGTTCCACCGTTCCTTTTGACATTTGAAGTCTTGAAAAAAAAACTCCATAACTGTTTGGTTGGCTCAGGAGCATCCTTCAATGTTATGTCGTTGTCTATTTGCAAAACATTAAATGCAGTCCCTCTCAAAAGAGATAAACATGTAATACAACTAGACAGAACCCAGGTGAAGGTTATGGGAGAGCTGAAAGATGTAATGATGAGAATAGCGACACACCCCAAATTTGTTCAAGTAATTGACATCATTATAGTAGATATCCTATAAGCTTATGGATTGTTACTAAGTCGAGATTGGTCTGAGAATTTAAACAGATACTTTAGTACAGACTAGGCTCAACTTTGGCTGTCATCAAAGGGACACACGAATATGATCAAAATCGATAGGGAAAGATATCTAAAACACACGGTCACCGACCTGGAAACTCTTAGCGAGCCCTCATCGAAAGATTTTCCTGTGCTAGGCAATTATTCCTGTGACTCCGATTTCAGGAATTTCTCTACCCTCTCATCTGATATCCCTCTTACTCAAAACTCTGAAATATGTTTTCAAGAAAATTTGCTAACGATGATGGAGAAAACCCTCTTCTGTCAAGAACCAGTGTTAGAAATCACATAACAAATAGGAGGAAAGGAGGAAAATAGTATAAAAAAGGAAACTAACGGTTATCATTCACAAATGTGGACCTTATACTTTGATGGATCTAAATCACAAGAAGGCTCAGGGGCAGGGTGTATCCTCATTGACCCAAAAGGTAAACAAAGTTTCATTTCCCGTAGACTAGAATTTGAATGCACAAACAACACCGTCGAGTATGAAGCTCTAGTACAAGGGCTGAAGAAATCCATAGACTTAAACGTTAAAGAATTGAAAATTTTCAGAGATTCTGAAATCATCGTTAGACAAGTAAGGAACACTATACATTGCAACTCTCCCCACCTGAGGAATTACCAACAGGAAGTGCACAGACTAATAGAACATTTTGAAGCCTTCAACATTACAACGATCCCCAGAACAAAAAACACTCTTGTTGATTCTCTAGACACCGCTGTCTCAAGGCTATCATGTCTAGAAGACTATGAAGCCTCCTAGTTCACTATGGAGCTACTCTACAAACCATTGGTGCCCAATAATATTTCTAATTGGAAGGTATTTGAAGGAGATGAACATATCATAAAAATTTTGACCAATTAGGATAATTTTAAAGATTTGGATATTGACGATGAAGTATTCCAAGAGAAATAGGTAGAAACCGATCTTCATACAGGTCAATCGATGGACAAACCAAGGTCCCACATGATACCGAAAGGGGTAGCCAATTTGGAAAGTATTTTTGACTAAAGGGAAATATTCAAAGGGTCAACGAACACGAAGACGGGGAGTTCCTATCCCATGCACGAAACCATAAATGTAGGAACCCCAGAAAAACCCAGGAATATAAATCTCGACAAGACAGTATCTAAAGAGGAAAGGAATGCCTATATCAAACTTTTCAGACAATATCAAGATGTCTTTGCATGGTCCTACCGAGATCTGAAAACTTATGATACTCATATCATTCAACACATTATCCTGTTAAAGCCTGAAGTGAAACCCTTCCAACAGAAGCTTCGGAAGTACCACCCATCCGTGGAGCCTCTCATGTGTCAGGAGTTAATAAAATTACTAGATGCTAAGATTATCTTCTAGGTTAGACACTCTGCATGGGTAGCAAATTTGGTTCTTGTGAGAAAAAAGTCTTGGGAGATCCGCCTAATGTGTAGATTTTAGGAACCACAATAGAGCTTCAGAAAAGGACAACTACCCAGTCCCACCAATGGAGAAACTCTTACAGACCATGTCTACCTCAAATATTTTCTCCCTGCTGGATGGTTTTTCAAGTTACAACCAAGTTCTAGTTTCAGAGGAAGACCGTTTGAAGACTACCTTTCGAACCAAGAGGGGAACCTTCGCTTATAAATGCATGCCATTTGGGTTAATTAAAGCAGGGGTGACCTTCCAAAGGTCCATGGATGTAGCATTTTGAGGACTAATCAACAAGTTTGTAGTAGTCTATTTGGACTACATGACTGTGTATTCAAAGAATAGAGAAGATCACATCCAACATTTAACCCAGATTTTCGAAAGGTGTAGGAAATACAGTATATCCTTAAACCCTAAGAAAACTATTTTGGGTGTCGAGTAAGGTAAGTTGTTAGGCCACATTATATCTCAAGCAGTCATTTGCATAGACCCAGAACAGATTAGGGCTATAGCTCAGCTTTCATTACCCCACAACAAAAATTCTATGCAATATTTCTTCTGGAAAATCAATTTTGTGAGAAAATTCACCCCAGATTTAGTTGAAACTATCAAACCCTTACAAAAAATGATCTGTAAAGATGCTGAATTTAAGTGGGATGATGAAAGAAAAGGTTCTTTAAACAATATTAAGGATGCAATATCTCAAGCCCCAGTGTTGCGAAGTCCTGATTTTAACAAAGATTTCTTCCTCTACACTTTTGCCTCCGACCAATAGTTAGTTGCAGTACTGAATTAGAATGATGATGACAACAACGAGGCCCCGATATCATTTATGAGCACTAATCTCCAAGGGGTCAAACTAAATTACCCTGCTATAGACAAGCAGGCTTATGCAATATACAAGGTAGTGAAACACTTCATATATTACATCCTAAAACACCATACCAAATTCTTTGTGCCTCACCCTGTGGTCTGATCTCTATTCACTCAACAAGATACGAGGGGAAGAAGAGGAAACTAGATGGCAGTAGTCTAAGAATTTGATCTAGATATAAAACCTACTAAACTGGTTAAAGGAAAAGGGTTATGCAAACTTGCAGTTGAAGCCAAAAGATCATTATCTAATGTGAGGGAATGAGGAAATAGGGAGAGTTGGGGGGTAAGGGAAAGCCAAAATACATGGTTCCTCACTTCCCATTCCTCATATTTGTCCTATATTATTCATTTCATTAAATTCTAAAACAAAATATCTTTCCTCACATTTTAATTTTTTTGTCTTATTTGAATTTACATTTGCATTGTATTTTGTATAGTTTGTTGACCTTTGTCACTGTCGAATTGCATCATAGGTACTGATTATTACAACCATTCTTGGTTTGTATCAGGAAGTTTGGATTTTTACTAATCTTGAAATTATTCTTAAACAAACAATTTTGGTATTTGTGTGATAACCTTTTATCAGTGAAGGTTCAGAATGTGAAAATTTTAGGAGTTTAAAAAGTCATATCAGAGTACTACATGCCAAAATTTCAAACTCAGAAGAGTTAAAAGTTCAAATATATATCAAGACAAATTTCAACCATCCAAACATACTCCAAATTAGGGTTTGAAAGGTACATAACTTACAATTGGCATAACTTTTGATTGGAAGATCCATTTTTGGTGATTCAAAATTTGTGAAAAAGAGGAGAATTATTATTTTCTCACATGGATCCAAAGGATTCTACAAAACTTTCTTCACTCAATAAACCTTGAGAGAGCTCAACCATGACTCAAAAATAAAGAGATGATTTTTTTCACCAAATTGAAAAGATGGAAAAGAAGATGAATGCAAATAGTGCACATATGTATATTAAGATGGATGAAAATAGGTATCAAATGGAAAAGAAGATGAACGAAAATATGGAATAGATGGAAAATAAGATGGGTGTAAATGTGGAACAAATGGAAAATAATATGGAAAATTTATGGATAAAAATATGGAGGAATTACGAAATTCCGTTTTACAAACCTTGGATGGGAGGCTTCCTAAAAGTGACACTGTGATCAAAGTGACTCATGAAAATAAGGTAGTGTTCATGTTGAACAACATACCGGTAATAAGAAATTTTCAAGTGGATTTAACTCTAATAGTGGAGTTAATTATGGTGTGGGTCCTAAATTCAACTTTCCCAGGATTGAATTAAAGAAGTTTGATGGAACATAAGTCTTTACATGGGTGAACCAAACAGAGAAATATTTTGAACTACATAATATTATCGATGATAAGCATAGGATTCACATAGAAAATTTGAACTTTGATATAAAACCATATCAATGGTATCAATGGGTAGTTAAAATCAATCCCCCCTTGTTATCATTATACTTGGGGTTTATTTACAAGAGACTTAGAAGTACAATATGGGAAAGTTTGGGAACATGACTACTTCAGTTAATTGACAAGAATCAAGCACTTAGGTGAGATTGAAGATTATAATTCATAATTTTAGGTATTGACCACAAGGGTGGATGACATAAGTGATGAACATTTGTTGGAAGCTTACATGGGTGGATTAAAATAAGATATTAAACATTGGATTTTCCTAAAACATGTTGGAAATACTATTTAAGTTATGCAATGTGCTCGTCATATTCAAGCCAAGAATAAGGCTACATGCAAGTATACCATTGGAGCATGCAAAGGAAGGAGAGATCTTTTTTGGGTTCATAAGACAACCATACCTTAATTGACAAGGTTGACACCTCAACAAATGGATGAAAGAAGAGCAAAGGGAATTTTTTGCAATTGTGACAACAAGTACAGTAAGGGGCATAAATGTGGTGAAAATAAATTATTCTACATAGACTGTGAAGAGTAAGAAGATAAAGAATTGGAACCATCACAAGATCTATATCTAGAAGATACTATTCCAATGATATATTTCCATGCATTGGTGTACATTAGTACTCCACAAACCTTCAAGATACAAGGATACATCAAAAAGAAAAAAGTAATAGTGTTGATTGATTATGGTAATACCCATAACTTCATCAATTACAAATTAGCAAACGATCTCAATTGTTTTGTATTTCCTGCACTAGAGTTTCAAGTAATGATTGTAGATAGAGGTACTATAAATTATTTGGGGAAGTTTCATAGTATTAAGCTCAATATCGGGGAGTATTATTTGGATATTCCCATGATTTCCATCCAAATGGGTGGTGTTGATGTTGTATTAGGATTCCAATGGTTAAAATCATTGGGAATAATGAACCTTGTTTTTTGAATATGTTTTCATGAGATTTTTTTCAGAAGGAAAGGAAATTGAGCTTAGAGGTATCCAAGGGAAACCCTCTAAGATGATAAGCTCTAATAGCATGAAAAATTACTCAAAAAGGGACACCTTGGTGTAATTGCACAATTGGTCTCACTAGATGTTCAAGCATCTATATCATCTTCTCTAATGGATCTCCAAATAGTTATTAACAACCATGCCAAGGTATTTGGAGAGATGCCTAAGATTCTTCCCCCTGTTCGAGATTATGATTGTGCTATTCATTTGCAACCAGGAAGCGTATCGTCGAACATTAGGCCTTACAAGTACCCATGTGCATAGAAGAGTGAGTTTGGGTGCATGATCCAAGAAATGTTAGAGGCAGGCATCATTCAACCTAGCCAAAGTTCTTTCTCTTCACTAGTAGTGATGGTTTCGAAGAAAGATGGTTCATGGCGCATCTGTCCATATTATAGACAACTCAACAAAATGATCATCAAAGATAATTTTTTTATTCTTGTTGTTGATGAATTATTAGATCAATTGCATGGAGAAAGTTTCTTTACTAAGTTGGATCTCCATTCAGGATATCATCAAATCAGGATGAGGTAAGAAGACATTCCCAAAACACCCTTTAGAACACATGAAGGTCACTATGAGTTTTTGGTTATGCCATTTGGACTTACTAATGCACCTTAAACATTTCAAAGATGGATGTATTATGTTTTCAAACCCTTCCTTATAAAATTTGTGTTAGTATTTTTTGATGACATACTAATCTACAAAAAATAATTGGAAGAACATGCACAACATGTTGGTAGAGTATTACAACTTTTGGAAGAAAACAACTTTATGCAAAACCTTCTAAGTATTCCTTTGGGGTTCAAGAAGTGGAATATTTGGGTCATATTGTATCTCATGAAGGTATAAAAGTGGAGCCTAACAAAATTAAATCTATGAGGGAATGTCCAATTCAAAAAACCTTAAAGAAAATTAGAGGATTCTTAGGATTGATAGGCTATTACTGCAAGTTTGTCAAGCATTAAGGTAATAAAAAACCTCTAACAACATTATTAAAGAAGGAATCATTTTATTGGACTAAAGAGGAAACCAAATCCTTTTTAAGGAGGCTATGTGTACAATTTTTGTCTTAGCCATACTTGACTTCAAAAAAACATTTGTTGTGGAGTGTGATGCCTCAAGCCATGGCATTGGTGCAATTTTAATGCAAGAAGGAAGGTCCCTTGCCTTTGAAAGAAACCAACTTAAAGGAAAAAAACTTACTCAAACCCATTTATGAAAAATAAATGTTGGTCATACTACATGCAATTAAGAAATAATGTCCTTACCTAATTGGAAGACACTTCAAAGTAAAAAAAAAAATCATGATATTTTGAAGTACTTCTTGGAGAAACGATTATCTTCAAAAGAGAAACAAAAATGGTCTACAAATATGCTAGGTTATTACTTTGAAATTATCTAAAATAAAGAAAAACATATTATTATGGAAGATACACTTTCAAGGAAAGAAGAAGAAACAGAGGGTTCACTATGTGCTATTTCTATTATGCAATATGATTGGATAGAAGAAGCAAGATGAAGAGCTATGTAAGATAATTAAAAAGCTACAATAGCACCCCAATGAATTAAACAAATTTGTATGGAATAATAATTTCCTATGGTATCATGATTGCCTATATTTATGTAAGAATTCACAAATCAAACAAAGAGTCCTTTGGAATTGCACACTTCTCCTATAACATGACTTTATGGGTTCTTGAAAACTTACCACAGGATCAAGAAGGATTTTTTCTAGGAAGGTATTAAAACTAATGTTCAAAATTTTGTGTTTGAAAGTGTGGTCTGCCAATAGAATAAGGGAGAGAAAATCAAGATGTTGAATCTCCTACAACCATTAGCTATACCAAGTCAATGTTGGGAAGAAGTTTCAATGGATTTAATTCCATGTTTACCCAAATCTGAAGGAAAAATTGTCATTATGGTAGGAGTGGATTGACTAATAAAGTATGCCCATTTTCTCTCTCTTTATCATCCTTTTAAATCAAGTATAGTAGCTGGAACATTCATGGAAATAATTCAAAAGCTACATGGAGTCCCCAAGTTTATTGTAAGTGACAGAGATCCAATTTTCACTGGAAATTTTTGGAATGAATTATTTTCTTGTTTGGGAAATCAATTGGCTCACAACTCATCTTACCATCCTCAATATCATAGGAAAACTAATATTGTGAATAAATCTCTAGAAGGATATATTTGTTGCTTTGTATATGATAAATAGTCACATTGGGTAAAGTGGTTTCCCTTGGAAGAATGGTGGTACAACACATCCTTCCATCATAAAAAAGGCCCCGATTTATGGCACTTTATGGGTATCATCCTTCATCCATCACATCTCCCTTGAAAGAGACTGCAAAGGTTCTTGCAGTTTAGGACCACATAGGAAACCAGCAAGAGGGTCTAAAACCATTAAAGGACAACTTGGTTATGGCACAAAATAGGATGAAACAACAAGAAATCTAACATCACAGTGAAAGGGAATTTGAAGTGGGGGATTGGGTATTTTTTAGGCTACAACCATATAAACAAATGTCCCTCAAGAAAAAAAAAATGGGGACGTGTACATCCATCTTTCATGTTTCTTTCTTAAATAAGCTAATTGGTGACAAGACCCTAGTACAAACTCTTTTGCTAGAAATTAATGAATAAGGAAAAATAATAATAGAACCAGAAATAATCCTTGAAACAAGGATTAAGAGGCTACAAAATCAAGAAATTATTGTGTACCTCGTCAAATGGAAGAACCTACCAATGGAAGAGGTGACATGGGAAGATGAGTTCTTCATGCAGAAACACCCACAATTAGTCAAGTGCTAAGGACAACACTTGTTTGAAGGGGAGGGGCATGTCAATCCCTAAAAAAATCCCCATGTTAAGTATACAACCCCTTATTGAACCCTATATATTGAATTATTATGTTTTTATTGTTATATTTGTATGTAGGCTAGAACCATTCATTCTACCCTTTCATTATAATTGTAACCTTTGTCTCCCACACACGCACACACACCAATGATACCTAGTCTTAGGGGTATCTCATCTTGTCTTATGAATTAGATATATTGTAAACGGAGGTTTCCCCCTCGAAGTGGACTATATTCCTTGACTTTTTATCATTTTTAAGGCATTGGATCACAAAAAACATGGACAACGATGGTCAATAGAGTTAAAGAGGGTGGAGGGTTGATGAGTAATGTGGTTGTTGGGTTAGGATGTTTTTAACTGATGGGATTATCATCTTTCATGGTCAATGGATTAATGGAATACATGTGGCTATGAAATTAGTGCATGATAATAATAGGTGTCAGTGGATCATTCAATTAGTGTAGTGAAGTATGGTGAATATGGTATATAGAGTCAATATGGTCGGTAAAGTTCCATCATGGTCATCAATGCTCAATGGTTGTTAATGGTAGTTGATATGGTCAATGATGATTAAGGGTTAGTGAGTTACAAGTATTAGTATGTATAAGTTTATGTACATGAGGTTAGTGGGTTAGTTGGTGGGTCATAGGTAGGTAGTTAATTGTGACAAGGAACCAACGTTGATTGATAATCGACATTATCCAACATAGGTTATAGGGAATAGGGGATTATGGGTGAGTGGATTGCTATATCAACCATGGTAAACACATTCAACCATGGCCAACAATGGTTGATATGGTCAACAAATCGAGGTTTGGAGGGTTTTGGGTGAGGATATTATTAGGATATGTGATTAATGCATTAGTGGAATATAAGTAAGCACGATGTAATTGTATAAGTGGTATAGGGGTTAGTGGATCAATGAGGTTAATATGGTGAAGTATGGTGAATAAAGTATAATAGTAAATATAGTCACCATTGTTCTACTAATGGTCAATGATGGTCAAGGGTTGGAACAAAGTGAATTACGTGTCTTAGTGGGTTAGGAGGTGGATTAGGGGTAGGTGTCTAGTTTTCATAGGGGAGTGATGTTGTACCACATGGTTCAAGGTCATAAGGTGTTATACAATGATTACATGAAGGGTCACAAGACAAACACTATATCTAGTCATGCAAGGAATATAACACATACCCTACATTCTCCCACTTGTTGTTTTCTTTGCATGCAAGGGGTTATAGAATTACATAGTCAACAATCCAGTGAAGAAATGACCATATATCCTCTCAGTGCTCACAAATTATGTTAATGAATCTGCAACATTCTTCAAAGTGTCCACCTTCATCAACAACACCTTATTTTCTTTAACCATGTCTCTCACAAAGTGATATTGAAAATTAATATGCTTTGTCTTTCAATGATAAGTTGGGTTCTTCTCTAGTAAGATTTCACTTTGAATGTCACAATCTATCCTTAAAGCTTGTTGTACCAACCCAATACCTAAAAACAATTTATATAACCATACTTCTTCCTTTCTTGCATGAATGGCTGCCATGTATTCAACTTCTATAGTTGAGAGTGCCACTGCAAACTGTCTTTTTCTCATCCAACTAATTGCTCATCCAAAAAGGTTAAACACATACGCACTTGTAGATATTTTGTGATCCAGATATCCATCCTAGTATGCATCAAAAAACCCATGTATTTCCAACACTCTGACCAATATTGGTCTTCCTTGGTAGCATAATCCATAACTAGTAGTGCCAAACACTTAAAATCCCTCTTTACTACTATCCACTGCTACTTCCTTGGTTTTGACATATACCTACTCAAAACTCCCACTACATGTGCAATGTACAGTCTAGTACATACCATTTCATACATCAAACTTCCAATTTTAATAGCATATGTAACACGAAACATGTTATCTTCCTCTTTCCATGGCTTGGTACATTGATCAGTAGATAACTTTACACCTATAGGAATAGGGACCCTAATCGGTTTACATTTCTAGATATTAATCCTTTGCAATATTATCTCGACATATTTCCTCTAGTTTAACCATAGTTTCTTGTTTGTCTGATATTTTTTAATTTCCATGCCCAAAATGAAATTTGGAGCACCAAGATCCCTCATGTCAAACTTAGAGGACAACTGATTTTTCACATCCTGGATAATCTCGTTGTCATTTCCTATCAACAACATATCATCCAAATACAAGAACAAATAATAAGATGATCACTGATTGATTTGAAATACACATAGTGATCCGCTTTGCTCTTGGTGAAGCCAATTCCCAACATATAAGTATCAATTTTTTGATAACACATCCTTGGTGATTGATTTAATCCATACATGGAATTTTTCATCTTCCATACCATCTGTTTCTTTCCCTTCACAACAAATCCTTCTGACTGCTTCATGTAGATTTCTTCTTCTAGATCCCCATGTAGGAATGTTGTCTCCATATTCATTTTTTCTACTTAAAAATCAAACACAACAACAACAAATAAAATAAATCTAATTGAAGTTAACTTGGAAATAGGAGAAAAAATCTCACCAAAGTCAATTCCCTCTACCTGGGAATAACCTTTTGCTACTAATTTATCTTCATATTTCTCCACTTTACCTTATGCATTTAGATTCTTCTTAAAAACCCATTTGTTTCCAATGGGATTTCTTCCATTTGGAAACTCCAGTAGATCCCAAGCCTCATTCGTGTCTAAGGTTGTCGTTTATTCAACCATGGCCTTTTTCCATAGTTTTCCATCCTATGAATCCATTACCTCCCTAACAGTTCTAATATCATCATCAGTAATAGACAAACAAAAGTTTGAATAGAAATAAGGTGGACTATACCTTTTCGGTTTCCTTCTTTCCCAAACCGATCTCTTCAATGTTGGAGTATGAGGATATTCTTATTCTTATTCTTATTCTTCTATAGAGTCTGATTCAATATCCTTCAACTCAAACTCTATTTTCTATGGTTCTTCCTTCCTTGGCAGGACTTATTATTTCACAACATATTTGATTTATCTAAATACCACATCTCGGCTACACACTACCTTCTTAGTGTTTGGGTTCCAAATATTATGACCTTTCAGACCATCTTTATACCCAATAAAGATACACTTTTCATCTTTTTTTTCTATCTCACTCATGTTTTTCTTTGGAACGTGAACAAAGGAATCACAACCAAATACCCTAAGATGTGTCAGAGAGGGTTTCTTAACATTCCATACCTCATGTGGAGTCATGTAATCCAACACTCATGAGGGTGATTGATTGACTAGGTAACATGCAATACCTAATGCCTCTGCCCATAATTCCTATCCTAACCCAACACCACTGAGCATGCACCTTGATTTTTCCATCAAGGTCATGTTCATCCTTTCTTCAACTCCATTTTGTTGAGGTTTTTATCGATTACTATTCTTCCTTTCTATACCACACATATTATATAATTCTCCACCATTATCCATCCTAATCACCTTAATTCTCTTCTCTTTCTAATTATCCACAAGACCGTTAAACTCTTTAAACCTATCAAAGACTTCAAATTTCTTCCTAAGTAAATAAATCCATGTATTCCTTGAGAATTCATATTTAAATGAGACATAGTACACATATTTTCTCAGTGATGGAACTGCCATAGATCCAAACACATCACTATTCACCAACAATAAAAATCCCTCTACCCTCATTGCACCAAAGGGGAATCTTATATGATTATGCTTCCCATATACAAAATTTTCACAGAAATCAAAATGTAGAGAGTCGTTAGAAATACCTTCAACCATACCTTTATCGTGTAGTAGTCGAAGTCCCTTCTCTTCAAAATGCCCTAGTCTTTGATGACACAACATAGTCTTTTCTCCAAAGAATGTAGGAGTTTTTTCTTCTTCAGATCCAATCTCAAGAACAATGGAACTATTGTACCCATAACTATTAGTGCTTCCCTACAACTTATACAGAGTTCAAATCCTAAATCCCTTCAACAACACCATTTCTCCTCGAACCATCCCACATGTTTCTTTCTCAAACACTATTTTTACCCGTGCTAATCCTCAGATGTGTAGAACACTATGGAGTTTTCTAATCCTTCCATCCATGATCTTTAACTTGATTTTTTCTCATCCTATGTTTTTGGTTGTCAAGTCATCACCTAGGAAAACATCACCTCCATCATACCTTTCATATTCATAGAACCACTCTTTGTGGGGATTCATATGAAAGGATGAGCTTAAGTCAACCAACCATGCCTTATGATCTGCATGTGTGCTTGAATAATCCAAGTCACATCCCCTCCTTCTTCCACGAAGGTTTTTTCTTATGCAAAAGGAGCATATCCAAATCCCCTCTCTCTCTCAACACTTTTTGATCTACATTTCTTCTTGTAGTTCCCTTATTTTCCACATCTCTAGAATACCTTTACAAACTTTCCAGGAGTTTTAGATCTTCCCTTATATTTAGATCTCCCACTTGAGGACTTACATCTATTTCTTTCCTGGGAGTGTCCTCTTGCAAATAAGGCATTTATGCTCTGTCCTTCCATATTTTTCTTTCTCATTTCCTCCGACAACAAGGATGATACCACATCATTGAAACTTAAATTAGTTGTATTACTACCTATGGCCATGACCAAACTATCCCAAGAGTCTGGTAAAGAGCACAATAAAATGATACACTTATCTTCATCAAAAATATTAAAATCAATAGATAATAGTTGACTTTCCATAGTATTGAAGGTGTTCATATGCTCTTTCATTGAGTCTCCATATTTGATCCTCAGGTTATACAATCTTTTTACCATGGATTTTGACTGATACAGATCCCCTAACTTATCCCATAATTCCTTGGCTATAACTTCCCACGATACATTCAATAATACTGAATTTGAGAGACACAACTATATTTTGTTATTTTTCTTTTGATCCAACATTGCTCAATTTTCTATTGATGTTCTTGTAGGTGCAGTACCTATATCCACAACAATCCACTAATCTTTTCCCACCAACAAATCTTCCATCTTTAGCTTCCACAACTCAAAAATTTCCCCATTAAATTTCTTGATCTTTGTTTTCGAACTACACTCCATTTATTTTTTCCTGAAGACTCGATACCGTAGATCTCCCACTGTAATAAGGTTTATCACAAACCCAAGACAAAACCCCTGACCACAAAGGTATCCCCCTAAAGGCAATAATTTCTCTAATACCAAATGTAGATTTTAACCTTGTACAATAAATTACTGCAAATAGATTCTTAATAAAAATAGAAAAGATACAATGGCACACACACACATTACACAAATATTTTACCCTGGAAACCCAAACCGAGAAAACCAACCTGTTTAGAGCCGCATATGTAATCTTCGATTCATTGTTTACAATATATATATATATATATATATATATATATATATATATCCAAAACCCCTAATCCATTGAACTAGAT
>JASDQU010101598.1:73355-138876 GCA_032191745.1 Picea mariana | reverse complement strand
TGCAACACAGACACTAGATCTAATCATGCAAAGAATATAACACATACCTAACAAATGGGTGATTATGTTAGGTATTAGTTTATTTGGAGGTTAGAGCATTAAGGAGTGATTGTGTTAGGATTCATAAGAGTCAAGGGGTATACTAGTTCCATAGTGGTTAGGGGTAATTATAGTAGATATCATCATAAGGGTCAAGGAGTATACTAGTTTCATAGTGATTAGGGGTGATTGTATTAGATATATAAGGGGATAAGAGGTATAATGTTTATGGGGTCATAATTATTAGAGTTGTAGCTATGGTAAGAGGTATAATTTCTATGGGGTGATAATGGTTAGGGTTCTTGTTGTTTTGGGAGGTTTCTATATTCAAGGTTAATAATATATGAAAGGATAATTGTCTTAAGGTCATAAGGGGTTAGGAGGATTAGTGTGTTCATGATCAAAATGACTAATTTATTTTTTATTTTTATTTTTTAAATAGTAACCAGTAGATTTATATTAAGTAAAAATAATGTAGCGATCTACGAAGAGATTACATCCAAAATTATTCAAAGATGTCCAACTATAGTAAATATCTAGACTATCTATGGAATAACAACCAAGTTTAATAATGTGCACAGTCAAAATAACCTAGTACTTCTAAGAAGTGTAAATTCTACAAAACAAACTAGATAGCTTTAATGACCTTACAAAACAAACCAGATAGCTTTAATGACCTTACAAAACATGAAAATTAACAAAAGGTGTGCCTACTCGCCACTTCTTCCAATGTTGTCTTCCCTATTTCTAGGGTTGGATGCTTAAGTCCCATTATATCTTCAAGTTGGTGCATTGTTTCTTCCTCATTTAACTTTCCACAATTGTAATTTGTAATACCCCTGGGCTAAACCCCAATTGTAAATGTACATATACTTTATTGGCTAGTGAGACAAGATATTTGGACCAAAATGCCTATGTGATTATTATGCTAAAGAGCCTAGATGTTAAAGACAAACGAGCCTATCATTGTAATAAGTAATCACATTCAGATTTATTAATAAAATGAATCATTGTGGCATACCAATAAGAAAAAAAGAGTATGGGGGGATAGAAATCCACTAGAGGGAAAGGGGGCTAAGAGTCTAGGAAGAGGGGCTAAGCCAAGGGGGATTAAGCTAAAGGAATATTATATCAATATTTCCTAAAGTTTAAATAATGAGATATTTTATCCTAAGTTCCTAAAGTTGGGGAACATATCCCCATGTGGGGCCCATGTAGTTCCCAACATGGAAAGTGTCAAGTTGCAAACATGCAAATACAAAGTGGGAACTTAGTGTATTTTTCCATTATTTCTCTATTATTCCCAAACATTATCCCTATCATTCTTATCATCCATACTCTCTCTGCCATATATGATTGATACTTGTACTTGGGAGATTTTGCAGCTGATTGTAACCATAAATTCCCTAATAATTTGAGTTGTGGAAACAGGTTTTCAAGCCCATGAGCATTCTCTCTGGGTGAGGGAACTGTTGGGAATTTCCCTCCCTGTGTGCTAGGTTGTAGCTACAAATTTGTAGACTTCTTGTTGGACCTGTTGTGTAAGCCCTCGAAGGGAATTGGGATAACCAAAGGATTGTTGACCAGTGAAGGGGTATGCTTCCTTGGGTGGGACAAGCTATGGGAAATGATAGGTTGTAGGTTGGGAAAGGTTAATGGACTTGGAACCTTGGCCTGAGAATAATTATGTTGTCTGTTAGACCTTATTCTGGCTTAGGAATCCTGTACCCTGCTGAATTTTCTAATATCATCTTGGAGGTGACCTGTTGTTGACATTTTATGAGAAGTGGAGTCTATATATGGGAGGAATGTCTCAGGTCTACAACCAGTTAGTGTCTTCACAAAAGATAAGTGTTATTTTTATGTGTTAAATTTCCAATTAATGTGTATGCTTATATAAATTTATGTATGTTTCAATGTGTGTATTTATGCATGTGTATAAGTTGTTAGAACTCCATAATTATGTTCATATGCAAAGCATTTTGTTAATTAAATGGTATTAGAAAAGAAATTTGTTTGTGTGAGCATGACCCAACTTGGGGCTGGGGATGCTACATAGTTCACTGATTGTATTTGGTTTGAAGATATTGAATGGTGACCTTTAATCATATTCATCACCAAATTATGGATCATATTACATTCCACTTCCATGACAACCATTTGATGATTTTTCTACACAAGTGTGCCCATAATGGTTGCTACCTGAGATACTACATTTTGTTCATTCTCATGAATCTTTATATTGGTTGTATAAATTGATGCCCTATTTTAGTGGAGCTTCTTCATGATTTCTCAAGGTCCTCTATCTTTTCTTCAGCTCCCAATAATCCATTGAATGATAATAGAGGGAATGCCAATTCACCTTTGTAATCTCCACATAACAGTATATTCTCCGACCCAATAAAGAGAAATAAACCAAAAGGAGAAGACATATAATAATCCATAGCCATATTCCAAACACCAGTGCACATTCCTGAGCTCTAGTGAACCAATATTGCTTCCTCCATAGATCCATCCAAATAATCCCATGATGACTGATAATTACTCCAATCCTAAACACATAAACGTGCAACATCATGATTGAAGATATGTGGGAATGAACCCCCCATCTCATCTCATAAATTCTCCATCCATATTGTTTGATGGTCACACTCTTGGCTGATCCTTAATGAATTGATATGTGGATTATGCTTCACTTATACTAAGGAATGGGTTGGTTAATTTGGTTTCCATTGATGCTAATGAACTCCTCTTTTAAGAGGGTGGTTTTGTTAGCGAAATGGCCCATCATTTAATTGTTCTCTCGAAGGACATGGAAGAATTTGATTCTAGTGAAGTTGAGGATCTCTTTTTTCACCCGATCAAGTATTTCATTATGAATATGATCAACAACACCATTTTTGGAGACCATTTTTCTAATGACAAGCCGTGAATCCCCCACAATGATCAAAGATTGGACATTGTTAGCTTCCATAGTTGAATTTATCCCTTGCATTAATTCATAAGCTTATTCTACATTATTTGATGTTATACCAAGACCCAAAGAATATGTCAATATTGTTGTTCCTCTTGTCTTATAATAGCACCCCACCCCCACACCTATCACCCCAAATTCAAAATGGCTAAATATTAATAATTCATAATAAGTAGTATTGGAAATAGAATGAGGGGTGAACATGTCGTTACAAGATTTTAACTTTTTGGGGAGGACTAGAAATGTTATTACTACACCAGCCAACCTTGGTAAAATTTTATTATCAATATTAGTATTACTAGTACTAGAAATTATTAATTAAATGTATTACTTAATATTTATTACTTTATTTATTTTTCTTAATAGTAATAGTTTTAAATGTGTATTTGTTGTCAACCTAAGACTAGGGATAATTTTAAGGATGGAGATTTATTTCATAATGTAAAAACATTTGTGAATATTAGTAGTCCTTAATATGTAAACTATAAAATCTTTGGCGATATTTTTGTAAAAATATTAAAATTTCTAAGGATTTTATATACTTTCTATAAAATTTGGGCTATTTTTATGGTAAAATAATTTTATTCTATAGAATTTGGACGAATCACTTTTAGAAAAAATGGAAATTTGTGAATTTTTGTTTTGGAAAATGTTAGACATTTGGTTTGGATAGTTGGTTGTCATTGATTTCAACCCTTGGAGAAGTCCGGTAGCAAATTCCAGTAGCCCAGAAGGTGTGGTTTTGGTACTTGATGTTGAATGAGGAATATGGACATGAAGGATAGTGTAAATGAAGGAAATACCCTCATATATGGATAGTAATTGTCGTGTCATTTCTAGTGATATGTGGAATTCCATGTGGTTCCTCACGACTAGGGAAATATGGCCTTGTAAAGTGGGAAGCCTCGAAGATTGGTTAAGAATCCCTTAGTTGGTTACAAGTCTTGGTCAAAGGGTAAAGCGGTTGTAACAAGAAACCTCTAAAATAAGGAAAGAGGTTACCTAGAATTAGTATAAATACACCTCAAAGAGTCTCTCATTTACACACGCACACACACTTACATTGAATATCTATCTTGTGATTGTTATGGTTTATTTTTTGGAAAATCTATTAGTGAATATGAGGGTTAATATGACGTATCAAGTCTGAGGCAATGAAGGTATGAAGGAGATAAAGTTTTTAAGTTGCAAAAAAATGGTAACCCTAGTTTTCTTAGGTTATATGTGGGTTGTAGAAGGACAGGTTGTGTACATACGTGGACTGCATAAGGCTAGGTCATGTACATCTGCAGGTTATAGAAGGACAGATCGTGTACATCCATGGACCATCGGCATAGAAAAGAAAAAGTATTCGCAAGTTATAGTGAAGGAGAAGCACAAACATCCATGATCTGCATTGCAGGAAAGAACATATATATGTGGGTAGTAGAAGAGAAAGTCGTGTATTTGTAAAAGGTCTTGTGAAATGTTATGAATGGATGCTAGTTCCTAGTTGTTGAGGCCAAGGAAGGTATGCTTGTATGATATCTAATACAACATGCCAACTACATATTAGATGTATGATTATGTGCTTTATTTGAGAGTTACATGTTTATGGTGTTATGGTACATGCATGGTGATGATAGTTTGTGATATGGTGTATCTTGGTGATGTTATGGCACATTGATTAGAAGCATTATTGGCTATCGTGGTGCCTAGTTTGGTTACATGTTATGGTGCATATTTGAGGCTTGGTATATTGTGTTATGAGGTTGCATTTTGGTGATATTGAGGAGCATGCTTGAGGCATGTGGTTGTGAGCTTTGTTTTATGACTTGAAGCACATCATTGGATGCATGGTACATGTTGTTTGATGTCTACTCGGTGAGAGACATTGTTGCTTCATATATCGGTTTATTGGTATATGGTGTTTATGGACATGGTTGATGTACATGGTTAGTGCATGGTTGGAACATTGTTGGCATTTTGTATGGTACATGGTATATGTTACAGGTGTTGATGTACATGGTGTGGTACATGATTGGTACTTGGTATACATGGTCGATGGTTGAGGCATATGGTGCAGGTTGAGGTACATGGTTGATGCATAGTTTGGTACAGGTTGAGGTACATGGTTTATGCATGGTTTGGTATAGGTTGAGGTGCATGGTTGATGCATGGTTTGGTACAAGTGTTGATGCATGGTTGATGCACTTGTTGTGGTACAGGTTGTGGTACACAATTGATGCTTGGTATGGTATAGGTTGATGGTTTGGTACATGCTTTGGTACATGGTTGAAACACATACTGTGTGATGGTATGTTGGTGATATTGGTACATTCTTGGTAGAGGCTCTGTTGGTGATGTTGGAAATCTAGTTGAGAGGTGTTCTTGGTATAGGATCCACGTGAGAGGATCTGGTTGAGTATCGGTTACAGTGAGAGGTTGGACATGTTGACAGTGATAAGTTTGATACAATGACAGGTTGATAGGTTACAGGTTGATGTGATAGTGGAAGAGACAATGGAAATGAAAGTGGAAACGATCGTGGTAGTGACAATTGGTCTACACTTATATTTCAGGGTTGCAGGATGAGGAAAGGAAATGGGGTTGTATCCTCCTTATGGTTGGTGCGAGAGAATCAAGGATTTGTATCTTCCTTTAGGTTGGATCCTGAGAACTAGGTGGTTGTAGCCACCTTCCAGTTGGAGCCCGAGAACCCAGGGGGTTGTATTCTCCTTTTCTTTGGAGCCAAAGAATTCAGGGAGTTGTAGCTTCCTTCAGGTTGGAGCCTATAAATAGTGGTTTGTATCCTCCTTCCAGTTACAACTGGAGAATTGGGAAGTTGGTGCTTCCTATGAATGAATTCTTGATATATATAAGAAAGCATTATGTGGTTTTCTCCCATTTGGGTTTCCATGTAAATATTGGTGTACTATGTTCTTGATGTGATTCTTCTTATGATTACATGCTTATGATATATATATTGAATCCAAACATAGATGATACATTGATGATAAACTGTTGAACATTGTTGATAAAGTGAAAGAATATATATTGTGGTTAAAAGTGGTATAAAGTGCTCATACTGATTCACCTCGCCCCTCTTAGTATTCCAACAATTGGTATCAGAGCGGGCCCTTCATGAAGCAATATAACCACTAGAAAGAGATTATGGAATACATTGAGAATGAATTACTAACGTTTGATGGTAAGAGTGGTCTAGTGTATGAGATATGGAGTAGAAGGATGAAAACATTTCTACAAGCATAGGTGTTATCACTGAAAAATCATCCGCAACATTGCACACAAATGGTTAAAGAAAACATCAATTCCAACAGCCATTAGTTCACCTACAATGCTACAGTCCACCAAAAAGGAAAAAAAAATATGTAATTGGGTCAAAAAATAAAGTGTGCAGATTCACCAAAGGAAGCGCGCACACAGTGTGCAGCATGCGTGGGCTAACACAACCCTCAATGCAAACTATGCACAAAATGCGCAACTGTCTACGAGAAAATCTGTACACTTCTATGAACGACACAATTATGGATCTTGTCGGACCCTCAACCACTTCTAGTCTGACACCCAACACGATTTGACAATCATATTTGAGAGAAATATAACTTGGAGGCTGGTAAAGGGCTAGAGGGTGCCCTAAAAGGCCCCTTGTTAACACTATGAACCAATTACATTTTTTCACGAATAGATGCTATAAATAAGAGCCATGGGTGTGCTAAGAAAATAAGATCTTCAAGGTATTGTTATGCTGCAAGAATTCTTCTTTGAGAATCATCTTTTCTCTTTGAAGGCTTCAAGCACCATTGCAATAGGACATTCCACTCACCTCTTGAGGGAATAAGCATTGTTTTTCTTCACAATTTGTCATTTCTTCAATTGTATGGAGAGAAGAGCTCTCAATTATGGAACTCAAGAGCCCTCCCAAGGAGGAAGAGGGGACTCATCTGTCCCTACCTGTCTCTACGGTGTTTTGCCTACTAATCTATTGATCCATCGGTAGCAATATGTTGGTCATTGTTTGATTTACATGGTTCTAAGTTTCTCAAGATTACTAACATTTATTTCTTATTTTTTTTTTAGTTGTATTTCTTTTTTCCCATGTGCATTTGGTTTGTCTAACCAACTCACAAACTTTTGTCTTCTTTATCAGGCTTATCTAAACATGCAAGTGTTGATTTTTTGCTCACACAAGTGAAAAAACCAACACAACATATTGACGACCATATTGGGGATCGATATCAAATTCCTCCCTATTTGAGCCTTGAGAGTAATTCATTTTGATTTGTTTGACTTGCAAGTACCCAAACCGGCCTATCCCAACCTACCAAAGTCAAAATTCAGAGATAAGGAAGGAGTATTTCACTGGGAAATTTCTCCCCCGATGCGTGACAGGAAGTGCACAGATTTTCAGGCCCACAGATGTCCACTCTACACATTGTTCACGAAACATGCTTCATTACTCAATGCATTCTGTGCATTATGTGCCCTCTACTCATCTGTCGAAACTGTAACCCGCACATAAGTCCAGTTTTTCAAAATTGTAGGGGGTTTTGTGAATGGTTTGAGGGCCCCTAGCCTTCAAATTTTTATTTATTTTTATGCACTTTGTAAGGAAACTACACTCCACTTAGAATCCTTTCTCACAAGAAAGGTTAGCTAAGATAGGCACTTAGGGGTAAAAATAATCATTATTCTCCTCTTTTTCTTTGTTTCCACTTGGATGGCTCATTTGGATTTTAAAATTTTAAGTTGAAGTTATTGCTTTTCATATGAAATCACTTAAATTGTCACTAGAAACCAATCTTAACCCTCAAGTATTCTCTTCCCCCGCACCCTAGTGCGATCTTGGGAATCAGAAAAGGTGTTTTAAAGGAATTTTCATCTCCCTTAACAAAATATTTAGGAGAGGAAAAATCCCCCCTAGGGTTCCTCTTTATTTTTGGAAGTCATCTTAAAGTTTTGTAAGGGCTCATACATGCCCACATGTTGAAATCTTAAGATAGTTTCTTAAAAATATTTCTTAGTTTAAATCACAATCTAGGGAAGTTTAAAGATCAAAGTAATGGGCCCATACATTCCCACATGTTTTCAAATATAGGATAGTTTTAAAGAGATTTCTTACTATAAACAACATCCTAGGGAGTTTAAAGGATTTGTAAAGGACCCATATGTCCACATTACTAGTTCTTTAGGGCTTTAAATATTCCACAAGGTTGTACCAAAGACACATAGAAAGCTATGTAAGAAGATTTGTAAGGACCATAGGAACTCCACATGTTGCAATCTCACACTCAATTTATTAAAACCTTTGCACACTTTTCACTTTGTTGCACACAAAGCCACTCCTCACATAGACATAATTTCTATTAGAATAATGGAGGTCAAAGTAGGATTTCTTCAAAGGAATTATGAAAGATCCGACTATTTCTTTGGAAATTATCCACACCCATTTAATCAAAAGGAGATTGGTCCATGACCCCAATCTCCCAGCCCGCCACATCTAAATATTTTCTGATAATGCACTAGGTCTTCCTCCATAGGGGTTGCCAAAAGAAATTTTTTAGTCTAGGTAGGATCTCGGGGGTAGGCATCCAAATAATCCCCCAATATCAAGTCCTCACATTTTCAAACAATAGAAGTTGAGAAATAGGGAACTTTAAAGTCCTCCAAGTCAAGTGTTCCTACACCATAAGGCAGTGAGATACCCGTGAAGGGTCGAAGGTTGAGGTATGGTTGTTTTGTGCATCCCTCCTTGATTCACCCAACTCTTGTGAGGGCATCCAACCCGTGACCCATTTCTGAGGCCGAAAATCTAAAAACCGCACTTTGACCGAGGTACTTAGTGGCCAAACTTAGGATATCTACCCAGGTGGAGATTATGGGCTCCAATCACAGCTTGATCACATTTTGTGTGGCTATTCGGAAATATCACTAGCTCTTTCGAGATATGCACCCTCTACCCCTCATTATAACTGATTACTTCAACCTTCACTATTTCCTCTTCCATTGGCTTCATACCCCACTGTTGAGTGTTATTGGAAGGCCCAATGCTAATTGAGGGGAAGGATGATACGTCTTTTAGGACACGAGCATTTGTTTTTATTGTTCCCCCACGCAAACAAAATCCACTTATCCACATGCTTGTTTATTTACAGTTGATTTATGTATGATGTTCATTTGATTACATGAAATTGTGAGTTATACTATCTCGTGAAGGTAAAAAATATACAAATCTATTGTTCATTTATTTCTCTCTTGTCACCATTTGCACACATTCACTTTTCTAGTCGAAAACCATAGGGGAACCACATAATCCCCTTCATTCCAGATGCTTGCAAAATCTCTCTCCTATTCTAGGAGGAGTCCCTAGTCTTGCCAACTCACTGGATCAACCATCTCACACCCCCATGAGTGCTACTATTTTGGGATCATCTTTGCTTGGTTCCACTTTTCTTGGTTAAAACACCCAAGGCCATCCATCTATTGGTTCTCCTTCACAAGGAGACACGAGTCAAACTTATTCTCAAGGGAGAAGTACACACCCACCAAATCCTTCTCAAGGGACAAGTCCATTACCTACACCCACAATGGCTAGAACTAATCCTCCACTCACTATACCTATTCCATACTTGGCATCCCTCAACATTCTTGATTTAACCAAACTCACGAATGATCCCATTTTGCATGATGCTACTTGGCCCAATATGCCTATCAAGTTACCTTCATACATTCCAAAGTTTGAAGGAAAACTGGGGGAAGATCCTGCCAACCATGTTATGACCTTCCACTTATGGCTCTCTTAAAATAGTAGCATGGATGATTCCATCCACTTAAGGTTATTTCAAAGAACTCTCACTGGTTCATCATCCAAATGGTCCGTGGACAAACAATCAGGGTCCCATGTGACCTTTGAATCATTGGCCAAGGCCTTTTCTTCCTTTTTCCAACTACTAGTTCATCATGATATTGGATTAGAACTTCTTTCTAAGTTAAAACAAACCACTTCAATCCATATCATCGATCACATCCATGAATAGTGATGCTGACATAGTTTGTGTAAATCTGAAATCACCAATTAACAACGTCTTCATTGGTTTCCTAAATTGCTCATCTCTATGATTGCCAAAGATGTATCATCAACTTTTCCTCAATCAGAGGAGGAGGCCATCAACAAGGCCCAACAATTTGACCTCATATATTCTCAATCGAGTTACTTGTACACAATATTTCTTGATGCACCTAGACCCATACCATTTGGGAAGGACAAACCTGGGGTTTCTCACATTGTAGATGGGTTTATTGGTTCTATGACACATCTCAACCCTTACAACCACCCATCACCTAACTATGGAGAAAATAAATATCTGAAACCATATGGAGGAGCATCTTATTACACTCCTCCCACTCACCAATAGTCATACCCTGTTGGTTCCTCTAAAATGTTGGGGGTACCCCCACTGGTACCCATGATGCATTCAGTCTCTCAACCAAGCACAAGCTCACCATCAACCTCCTCATATCACTCCAACAATGGTGGAAGTAATTCAAATTCCTACACATCATATGGATCATCTCCACAAAACAAACCATATTTTCCATTTCTTGGTCCTCTCCAACAAATTGGTCCTCCACCAAGGCAACCACATGTTGGTGTTAACTTTGTTCAGTCCTCTCCCATTCAACAAGTTCATAATTTTTAACAATTGAATACAGAAAATATGTCTCATCCACCCACTAATTCCAAGAAGAAAGGTAAAAAATGAAACAACAACAACCCAGGTCCATGAGGAAATAACCCCCAACAAAACCAACCCATTGGGGGAAACCAAAATCAAGGCAATCAAAACCCCCAAGGGGGCAACAATAACAATCGACCACGACAAGGGAAGAAAATTAACCTCAGAATTAACTTCCATTGCACTCTATGTGGCGAGTATGGTTATTATACTCACCATTGCCCTAAAATTGATGTAAGAATCCATGAACACTCAACGTCCCCAAACACTGTTGGAGTTACTTCACACACACCTAGGATTTATTTTTCCTAAGGTTATTCCTTTTTTATTATTCATAATTAGTCACTATCCAGTCTCCTATATTTTAGGGGAGAATATTCCACCTGAAGAACATTGTCATCAACTCCTCTCCTGATGCTTGGATCGTAGATTCAGAAGCATCACATCACATGGATACCTCAGAAGAAGTATATTCTTCTTTGGATGCATGCAAAGGTCCTCCCATTCTGATGGGGGACAACTCTTCTATCAAAGTCACCGACAAAGGAAGGATTGAACTCACCAACGAAAGTTTCGAGAATGTGTTGCATGTTCCCAAGCTTTCTGTCAAACTTATCTTCGTGTATCAAATGAAAAATTCCAGAACCGAAAAGAAATTCATATTCAAACCAAATTCCGTGGACATCTATGACATGCAAACCAACTCCAGGGTTGCAACCGGTGAGGTAAATCATCAGTTTAGATTGTATACATTTTCTGAATTCATTGAACCTGATTCTGCTTTACTGCTTACTCATGCTGATGAAAGTAGTAGGATATGGAACGAAAGGTTTGGACATTTTAATTTCAGATACATGCAACATCCTAGCAAGCATAGATTAGTTGATGGTCTACCATACATCCATTTCTCCAAGGTAGTATGTGAGGGATGTGTTCTTGGAAAACACCCTCAAGAGAAATTCGACAAGGGAAAGTCTCAACGAGCTTCCACACCTTTAGATCTAATCCAAAGTGACCTCATGGGTCCTTTTAAGAATCCATAGATATGAAAAGAGAGGTTTGTTCTCATTTTTGTTGACAATTTCTCACGTTTTACATGGATCTACTTTCTCAGGAAAAAATCTGAGGTCTTTCAACACCTCAAAGAATTCAAAGCTTTGGTTGAGACACAGTCCAGAAAGAAGATCAAAGTCCTCCAAACTGATAACGGGGGAGAGTATGTAAATCATGAGATCCATAATCTTTGCCATGATGTAGGGATTCAGTTGTAGCATACAGTTCCCTACACTTCGTAGCAAAATGGAGTTGTTGAGCGGAAAACAAGATCTCTAAAGGAGATGGCATCTTTCATGTTGCATGCAAAGTCACTACCACAGAGACTATGGGTCGAATCACTTAACTGTGAAACATACATCCAAAACATATCTCCCCATATATCTGTCAAGGATAAGACCCCCTACGAGGCTTGAAGTGGCCTCAAACTGGAAGTGACCCACTTTCACATCTTTGGTTCTCATGCATGGGCCCGCATTCCCTCTTAAAAGAGGAAGGCACTTGATACACAGAGAACTGAGTGCATTTTTGATGGATACCTTGATGGTGTGAAGGGATATCGACTTATTGATATTTCCTTGGACCGACTCATCATTGAGCGTAGTGCCCAATTCGAGGAAAGTGTCTCGCATGTACCTCAACAGCCACATGTGGACACCTTCACTCTTCCACCTGTCCGAGATGATGAGCATGCACATGTCGAATCTTCTTCAGATGAGAGTTTTGATTCAAAGGACTTAGAGGATTCAAATTCAGAGTCAGTACAGTCATATGCAGAGTTAGAGAATCCAGATGAAGTTGCAGAACCAGAGAAGAGGCCCAAGTGGGCACAAACTACTCTTCAAGATGTAGGGGATCTCGTAGGTGATCCAATCGATACTAGGAGGACTCGATCTGATTTCGAGGAGCCTCCTATTGCACTCATTGCCACTGAACCATTGCCTTCTAGGGATATTTTCTTGGTTCAGTCTTCATATCCATAGTCTTATGGCGAGGCTGCTGGAAATCCCTTTTGGGAATCCGCCATACAGGAGGAGTACAACTCCCTCCTTGAGAACCAGACTTGGGATCTATTTCCCCTTCCTTCTGGGAGGAAACTTGTTAGATGCAGATGGGTCTACAGGACCAAGAGAACAACGGATGGACATATCAGCGGATACAAAGCCAGGCTTGTCACCAAATTCTTTCAACAGGTTCATGGTATTGACTATGATGATACCTTCGCTCTAGTAGCGAAGATGGATTCCATATGATTGGCACTTTCCATTGCGGCAGCCAAGGGATGGGAATTCCATCATATGGACATGAAGAATGCATTTCTTCACGGTGATCTATCTGAGGAGATCTACATGGAGCAGCCCCAGGGATTTATGCAGGACTCATCTTTGGTCTGTCGACTGAAGAAGTCACTTTATGGCCTAAAACAGGCTCCGAGGGCATGGTATGCCAAGATGGAATCCTACTTGTTGTCATAGAAATTTGTACGTTGTAAATCAGACCCGAATGTATACATGCTCAGGACAGCTGATTCACTTCTACTTTTAGTTCTATATGTCGATGATTTCTTGATCAGCGGTTGCTTGACTTCAGCGATTGTTGCAGTCAAGAGGATTCCTCATGACAGGTTTTTGATGACGAACATGGGTCTACTACACTTCTTCCTTGGACTTGAGATCAGTTAGGATGCATCAGGCATCAAACTGTCTCAAGCCAAGTATGCACAAGATCTCCTTGAGAGATTTCACATGACAGAATGCAGGACTGCTCCGACTCCTTTCCTATCAGGAGTCAAACTTGAGGATGGCGGGGAGACTCCACTAGTTGACAACACACTGTATAGACATCTAGTGGGGATCTTGTTGTATCTCACACACTCCAGACTAGACCTCTCATATGAAGTTGGCACAGTTTCCAGGTTCATGCAGGAGACACATGAGCTACATTAGAAAGTTGCAAAGCATATCCTTCGATACGTATAGGGAACCATCACATTTGGGATTCATTATGCAATAGAATCTACATTAGATATCATTGGATTTACTGATTTTGACTAGGCTGGCGATAGCATTGATCACAAGTTCGCATCTGGTTACTCACTTAGTCTTGGTTTCAGGCCTATCTGTTGGTCGAGCAAGAAGCAAGCTGCCATTTCTATATCTTCAGTTGAGGTAGAGTACAAAGGGGTAGTTAACATAACCATTCAGGCTATGTAGCTACAACATTTTCTCACTGAGTTGGGCATTCAGTTTCATCGGTCGATTGTCATCTGGTGTGACAAACAGAGCACTCTGAAGTTCTGCAGAGATCTGGTTCAGAGGCAACGGACGAAGGACATCGAGATCCACATGCACTACATCCTAGACTTAGTACACGAGGGTATCATCGACTTATAGTTCTGTCCTTCAGCAGAATAGATGGCATACATTTTCACCAAGACCTTCACTGAGCAGAAATTCCATTCTCTGCGAGGTCATCTTGGAGTGAAGGACACAGTTGCCTAGAAATTGTAGTTCTTCTTTTTACATACATTGTACCTTGAGGGGGGGTTTTCCCATGAGGTTTTCCCTCTTTCCTCAATTTATCTTCAGTGTATCTTTTGTACTTGGGTACCTAACATGGCCTCATTGCCGGGACCCAATCTTTATTTTCACCATAGTGATGTTCAGGGGGGGTGTTGGAGTTACTTCACACACACTTAGGATTTCTTTTTCCTAAGGTTATTCCTTGTTTATTATTCATAATTAGTCATTATCTAGTCTCCTATATTTTAGGGGAGAATATTCCACCTAGAGAATATTCTCTTTCAGTTGACACTTCAGTTTGACTAGTTGAGTTGAGTTTAGATGTTGCATTGGGATCATCAACATGCAACATTGGGATCATCACCATGCAACATTGGGATCATCACCATGATAATTCGACCTTTCCTTGGTATCATCACTAGAGTGCCGCATTAGCCTTGATTCCCTGAGTTAACTCCTCACTACTCTCTATTCAGTCAGTTAACTGAAGACTAGTTGACTAGTTAACTCAACTAGGTGGCAATTCACTCTCGTAACTTCCTGAGAGACTAGAATAGGTGGCAGTTCACTCCCGTAACTACTAGTGTGTGTCCAAATCACTGTAGACCACCACTATGGTGCATTGGTTCACGTCAAGTCGAACTCATTGATTTATATAGAGTATATCATGTGTAAATTATTCATTATTCACAACGGTTAATGAAAATTCTTCCATTCTTTCTCTCCTTCTTATTCTTTCTCCAATTCTCTCTACAAATGTGTGTATTATTGTTTATATGGATCTATTATGTGCAAGTTCAACACATTTACAAGCACTGCCCACATGTTCGCAGGCCCCACAACACTATTTTCAACCACCACCTTCGGTTTTGTTGCAAAAACCTATTCCACACCAGGGTGTGTTGAATACCCAACAAGAGGTACACCATGATCCACCCCAAATTGGGCAGTATCAAATCCTGGGCCCCAATCAACCCGCAAATCCAACTGACCATAATATCCTCCTTACTAATGAGGAAGAGATTCTTTTGCAAACTCGCGGTCGTCAATATGGAGTCCCTCATGACTCTACCCCAACCACCTCGGGAACAACTCCCAATACATCTGGACAACCATTGATGATTCCACTCCCTAACACTGAACCCAATCCTCATATACCCTGCATACCTCTACGGTGGAATGTACACAATCATCATGCTAGCGAATTCCATAACTACATTTTAGTCGATGATTTAGCTCAATCCCCTGCAACCATATTTGTGTTGAAGGTCCTCCAAACGTATCCCTCACAAAAAAAATGCTTGCTTTCTTCCTTGGGGGCAGTCGACCCAGCTGATACTCGACTCATCACCTTTCATCTAGATAATGGGGAACCACACCTCCCTGCCCTAGTAGCTTTTCAGAAACTAGTTAAAATATGGAACATCATAGTTCACTGGTGTATCATCAATGAAGGGGAATCCGCATGCATCATGTCCAAAGTTGTATGGAAAAAACTCGTCTCACCTGAGCTAGTACAATATTCAATCACCCTTAGAGCTTATGAAGATCAACCATCATCTCCTGAAGGGATCTTCCAAAATGTCCCAGTTGAACTTGGGGGCAAAACCATCCTGATTGACATTGAGGTTATTGATGCCCCACTTGATTATAACAACTTGTTTGGGCGTAGCTACATGTATGCTATGAAGGCTTTAGCCTCTTATTTGTTTCATACGATAATGTTCCCCCATTACGGGAAAATTGTTACCATCGACCAACTTACACATTATGAGCCTAATCATTCCACCAACATTGATAATATCCTCCCCCTTGTCCAAACTAGCTCAGACGATTTTTCAGTCATCGACATGGGTCTGAGAATATTCAAGGACCCACACTTCTTAGGGATTTATCATGGAGTGCCACCTCTCCTACATCCTTCCATTTCAGCACAAGTGTGTGTAGTTTCCTCTAACGAAATTGATATAGGAGACAATACTCCTCTCACGGAGGCCCCTCCCCACATCAAAGTTCCACTAGTTGACAAACTATTACCTTGGGAATTCCCTGAAGCTACCACTGAACCACTTGTCCCAGATTCCTCCCCTCTCCATGGGAAAATACCAGTTTGGGTGACAATCCACCAAGCCATTTCACAAATCCCATTATTTTATCCCCCACCTAGAGTCCAAGCATTCTAGGTAGCTACCACTCTCACCCTTCCAAACATGGTGCTTGTCATCCCTATATGGTATCTTCATCCACCTTCCAAGGTTCCTACACCATCTCTCCCTCCTCAGGCAGAGGGACTACCGATGCAGATCTCAGTGCAAAATACTGCCACACCACTGACACCTTCACCTAGGGGAAACACCACCACTAGGGGCAGGCGAAGGAATAACGGGCCTACAAATCCACTCCCTCCCCAAGGTCAACCTCCTTGTGCACTATGTGAAAGAGATGGAAACCCCACTAACAGATGTCCTACTCTTCCTGAGTTGTGCAATATTATCCAACTCCCTCGAGCAACCCCATTTCTTACCACTCCACCTAGTACTTCAGCTACTACTACAAAGTCCTTAACCGCACACAAGAAAGGGTTACGAACCAATTTCACTTGTGCCATCTGCTTAGAATATGGCCATTACACCCATCATTTCCCAGTTCTACCTCAATTCCTCCAAACGTTAGTTGCAGTATGCCAAACATCCCTTCCCGAGCCCCCCTTAGGCCCTCCCTACTATTTCTCACATTACTGGCATTCGTTATGTTTCTTCGTCAGCCTATGCACAAATGAGGTACCATCCACAGGATCGTCACATTTGATTCATGAGAAGTGAACCTTCACACCCAGTGCACGATATCCCTTCTACATCCTCATCTTTTGAGGAAAATAACACTTACTCATCGATGGTTCATGTTAGCACTCTGTAATTGTTTTATGGATGATAGACAAATGACAGAGGTAACTGTTTCAACCAGATTTAGAGCTGAGGCACTAGCCTACTCAACTCAAAGAGGACTCTCTCATGTCACTTGATATTTATTTGGAAATCGATGGCTAGATTTGGTTTGTTTTGGGGATTTTTTATAAAGTTGTTGGAGAGGAAGGGGAGGAACACTCAGGGCTATGGAGTCAAAATTTTGAAATTGAATGAAAACAATGACTGGCCAGTAGAACTCTCCAGAGGAAAAAGGCTAAATGAGGCAATGAATCTGAGTTTTTAATTTGAGTTTAAGCAGGGTGTAAGAAGAAAGAGAAACAAATAACTGTATCAAATCATTACTTAAATGAATTCTGAATTAGTTAAGACGAAATGCATACAGTTTAAATTTATTAATCCGAGAGCATCACAAGATGAATTCTGAGCTTTTAATTATCCAATCTAAACAGAAGATAGTGCAAATGGAAATAAAGAATCACAGGAAATACATACGATAAGAGAAAACCAAACTCATATCACCACCATTAGAATCTTTTCATAGAAACTTCAAAATCTTTTGCATGTATATTCAATTCAACTCGAGAAAATTACAATAGAGTTTAGAAGCAAGGAAAAGGTGCCCTTTCACTTCTGCCAACAGTAATTCATTCAAAATTTCTAGTACTTATACAATTCGATTACAATGGCTAAAACCGAACATTTCAGCTTCTAAAACTGACTATAATAATTTCAACTAACAATCTTGGCATATGAACCGATTTACAATGATTAAACAAAAAATGTTTCATATACTAGGGACGGATCTCTCTGACTGCTCGACTTCCTTTGGGCCATCTGTCCTACTCAGATCTCCTGTCGAATTTGCCAGTTTGGTGACACCTTGAAGTTACTTACTAGTTCCTGGAAAACTGCATTTCGTCTTGCTTAACCGTACGATATCCTTCCACTTTGATTCAAAAGGAATCTCATAATATATCATCTCCTTTATCAGAATCTCCAGGTGAATGCAAGTAGCGTAAGACATAGTTTGAGCCCGATCTTCACTGTCTTGAACTGTTTCAAAATCTCAAAGTCTGCAGCCAAATATTCCACCAAACTGGGCCCCTTCAGGTTCTCTTCCATGCCTTCAAATTTTGAATGATCCATTCTTCACTGAGTGAGGAGAGAATTGTATTCCTCTTGATTGTATAATTTCCCTTTACCATCCCAAAATGGTGGGAGGCCCTTGATAAACAATTTTTCAAATGTATCTTTGAACTCGTGTATACTCTTCTCCATTTGCACAGCTTTGGTTTGAACTGATTTGATATAATTGTGTTTAGAGATGATCCTCCTGGCCCAAATGATCAGTGCAGTTCTGTCCTTTACCCCAATGATCTGAAGATCAGTAGTGGGCACAAAATTCAACAAGTTAATAGTGTTTTGGGCCCATTCCGAGGGATTTTTTTCCAGTGTCTCATTAACAACAATACATTTGCTTCGGGCAATGGCAACCATGTTGTCTTTGTCATTTATAAAATTTAGGTAAACCATGAACTTAGCATCTTCAGCAGCAACAACATCCCAGATTACATGTTTATCTCCTTACAAAATTCCTTTACCCTTCAACCTCATTTTCAATTTGTTCACCCTCTCTTGCAAATCTTGATTATCCTTTTGAAATTGGGCCATCTTTTCTTCCTTCGTTTTCATCTCTTGCTGCAGCTTTTCTATGACCTCCTTAAGGTTCTTGATCTCCCCTATCTTCAAGATTACTTGGGACATAGCCTGAACCAATCCATCAGTGCTTGATCCAACTTCCGTATTAGAAGGTACAATGACAACCATATATGATGTTGCTACATGTCCTTATGACCAATTCTCTTTCTCTTTTTCCAGCTAGAACACTTTAGCTTTGTAATTTAGTGCTTATTCTCTGAATGTCTCCTTTTCTTTCTCTAGAGCAGCTAGCTCTACTGTTTGTGGATTTTCTATGGAGGACATCTTCAGCTTCTTATTTAGGCTTTGGATCATCTTCTCTTTCTCATCTAAAGAATCCTTTATCCCTTGAGGGCCTTCAGATTCCAATATTTTGACCTGTGTCTACCTGGCCTTGCTGGATGCTTTCTCCTGCTTCAATTGTCCACCCAATTTTAGTGCATGTGTTGTCAATATTGAAACCCTCAGACTCAAACTCAGGTAGTCTGAATATAGCATGTCACTAGAATTCTTGTGGAACTTTACTTTGTCTGGGGCACCAATATTTTCATAATGCATCTTGATTTCAGACACTATCATCATCTTCTATTGCTATGTTAAATGTCTTACTTTCCACATCCCTGACTGAAAACAGGGAAGCCTTGTGCTGGGACATATTCTCTACCTTGGGAAACAAGTCTCTTATTTCACTATTGGCCATACTTCCCTTCACAGCATACTGATTCATTAAGTCTTCTTTGGATTGGTAGACTACCTGAGGTGTCTTGCCAAGTACATGTTTCTTGTTGCTAAAAACCCTAGAGTTGCTTTCACTCTATGGCATGCTTCCTGTACCAGCCTCTTCGTTCTTGGTTACACTTTCCACCATATCCATGCTCGTTTTCTCTTTAGGTTCTTCTTATTTTAGGTCTACTATCTGAGATGATGGTGTGATTTTCATTTTCTTGAGAATATTTTGCAAACTACTAGCACCCAGTGCCTCTCAACTGCTCCTCTTGTTATAAGCACTCATCTTTGGAGCTTTGACAATCAGTTTTGGGGATTTTTTTTGTGTTTGGGTCTACTGAGGGGATGACCCTGTCTGTTTTTTGTGATCAGGTTGAAAAGTGACTTCCATGTCTGCACATGTTTCCAAATTTGCTAGTTTATCAAATCCTTCAACTTTCTCATGCTCGTAGGGGCCTTGCCTACTCGACAACCTTATTTTAGATATGATCTGGTGTGGGTCATATCTCCTACCTTTTAACTGTGTAAACCCGAATCCACTGAGTTAGGCTCGGATTTGAGGCAGATAGGACCTAGCTTTTACCACAAAAGGTCCTATCACAAAAGGAAATTTTAAATTAGATGCCTTGTGCATTTTCAGAAAATGCTTTGTCTCTGAAATAATCCTCTGTTTGATGAACTCTAGGGAAAAGACTCTAGGAGTCAAGAAGACAGGAAAAATATGAGGTCCTTCTTGATAACCATACACCCAAATTATAGTGGAATGCATGAACAACATCCAATCTCCCACCCTATTCTCTGAATTTGTTTGTAAAGAGATTTTCATTTCTTTCAAAACCCTTGGCAGGTTTGTGCCGAAGATGAGACTATACACCCTGGACATGATCTTGTTGATGAAAATAATCATGGTGATCCTTTTGCATTTAGTCGAGATGAATGTAGCTTCAGGGAATTTGGTCTTATTCGATTCCAGGAACATTCTCAACAAGTGTGTGTAGTATCTGAAGTGTCTCGGTGAATTGAAATTTAATAGTTGTTGATGCATATTATCATCGATGAACTTGTCAAAACTGATACTAGCTGACTGACTAGACTCTGACATAAAAAATGTTAACAGGAAACCCAACATGACCTCTACTACAAACTTGTCGCTATCCAACCCTAAAATTTGACTAAGTAGGGAACAAGCCCACTAGACCTCAATAATCATGATGCTTACATTGATAGGTAACAACTGAATTTTAGAATGGTGTTCATGTTTAATAATGGTTTGCATAAATAGTGTTTTTACTTCAGGGGGACATTCTCGATAAACTGTGATCATTTTCTCTTCCTCGAAGGGCTCTGACACTGTGGGGGAAGACTCTGGTATACTGAGGTGTGTCAAATTGACGAACTATCTATTTCGCATAAGACCTATGAACCTAACTTATTCAAAATGACCTTTTCTTCCTGTGAATATTGTTCCGCACACCAGCTTACAAACTCTGGGAAAGGGAAAATGACTTCTACGACGTAAGGGATAATGGAGGCTTGGGCCGCTTCGAGGAAGGGTATCCTTTTTCCAACATTGTCTAACAAATTTGATCTCGACATAGAAATGGGTGAGACTGTTATTTCTGTGTCAAATACGTCGGAATCCCTGTCAATTAGGGATTCTTCTTTAGAGGCGAAGTCTTGTTATTTCATGGATAAAATGATAGGGTTAGTGTCCATGATGAAAAGTACTTGTAAATCAACGGAGAATGCTTGGATTTGGTTCACTGTTGAGCTTTAGTTTTGAATTTGCGCCAATTTTCACATGGTCGAGTGCTTTGAAATATCATAAAATAATGACCGAGGGCTCTCCTTTTATATGCATTTTTTGATATCAGTGGTTGGAAAAAATGGTTTTGAGTAGACAGCTTTTCACCCCGATATGCCTCTAATGGCGCCACGTGTCTGAGAAATGAAACCATGGTATTTTCCATGGCCCACCCTTGAACAATTATCCTCCGCGCTACTTCATTGCTCGATCTGTGTCTTGGCCATCGATCTAGGCCACTTCAAGATCTATGGTCCACCAGGCCCCACCTTTCGTGCCTCCGCTATATTGGCCCTTTTCTACCAGATGTATCTCGGTCCTCCAAATCACTTTGTATCTCTACATTTCTTTAGTCCTCTGCTAAATCTGAAATTTGTAGTCCATACATAATTGTTATGGTGATAACATAGGCTCCAACTGGCGATGCTATCCTCCCCTCAAGGTAGCAAAGAATGGTAGACCTAGTGCCTATCCATTGGGCTGTGATTTATTCATGCAATCTGAATCCGCTGATATTTATTCAAAAACTCAAAATCCACCCAGCATAGCTCAGGGCCTTCACCTCGGGCTTCTACTACACTTCTTTTGTTCCAACTTATTTATGATAAAACATAAAAATGATTATGTACAATGAATGGGTGGAGTGATGATTGTTCAAACAATGTAATGCTTGAGGAACCTACCATTCATAGGCCCTCCTCCAACGAGTTGTCCATTACTCTCTTGTAACAAGTAGGCATTTCTCCCACGACATGCTGCAATTTTGAACGTGCCCATCCATAGGTGATCAAATTTTCCATGTTTTCCCTTATCTTTGTTTCTGGCATCCCATTTTAGTACCAAGTCTCCTGGTTCGAAGTCATCCACCTTGGTATGCTTGTCGAAAGCCTCTTTGATCTTGTCTTGGAGTAGTTGAGTATTGTCGAAATATTTTTCTCTGGTTTTCTATACATTGATGAGTTCATCCTTCCTTCTTCGTGTGGCATCTGTCTCTGCATATTTCTCTTGCAACAGTCTCATTACTAGCAACCCCAATGTAGTAGGAAAAATAACTTCAGTGCCATAGACGATTTGGAAAGGGGACATGGCAATAGATCATTTTGGGGATATCTTGTCAGCCCACAGTGTGTGGATGAGATTTTTGTGCCATGCCTTTTTATTCTCTTGCGACAGTTTTTTGATGATTCTGACTAAGATTTTATTCGAAGACTCAACCAATCCATTCCTTTGAGGGTAGTGTGATGTAGAATGAGCAAGGGTAATATTGTAATCACTGCAGAATTTTTATATTTTCTTGGACTTGAAAGTTGTTGAATTGTCTGTTATGATCTTAGTCAGGCACCCAAACCTGGACATAATATTTTCTTCTAAAAACCGGATGATAACATCATATGTTGACTACCTGGTGGGATCTGCCTCAATCCACATAGTGAAATAGTATGTTTCTATCAAAATCCACCTGTGTTGGGATGAGGATTATGGATGTATTTACCCTATAAAATCGAGACCCCACTGTCTAAAAGGATATTCAACATAAATGGGCTTCAAAGGCAGAGGTTGCAATTTTCCTTTTCCCTCAAAAATCTGACATTCATGGCATTTTGAAACCTCTTTATAGACATCAGGAAAAATGTTGGGCCAATAGAACCCATCCCTCAAAATCTTATGCACAGTTCTCTTCCAATAATGATGACCTCCATAGTCACCCTTATGGAACTCTGATGGTTTTCTCTGCTTCTCCTTCTATCAAACAACTCAATAAAATTCGCCCTGGATCTTTCCAAAATAGAGATTCATTCACTATAAAAAAATTTGTTGCCTTCAGTTTTAAGAATCTGGCTTTTGTTTTACTAAATTCAGGAGGAGCCTGTAAATTTTTCAACACAAAGATGATATATGCATACCATGCAGAGTCAAGAAATTTCTGGGATATTTGTGGAGTCGCCTTTTCCTCTTCTGTTGTACTGTATGACAGCTCTGTAGTGAAGTTTATTCCTAAAAGTTCACAATTGTTCTATGCCATCATCTTTTCCAACCCCTGTCCCTTGACCAAATTGGTAGGTTTGATTTCCAGGTCATATTCTAACAGCACTATTATCCATTTTCCTCTCTTTCCTTCAGGATCAGGCTCGGTCAGGATGTCTTTCACTGAGCTACTGGGTACATAAGAAGTAGTATGAGAATGTAGGATGTAAACTCTGAATTGTTTCGAGACTTTGACCAGAGCATATGCTTGCTTCTCCATGATGTCATATTTCAAAGGAGCATCCCTCAATGTCTTATTGTAATACGCTATGGGTTTCTCAAAATTCTGGTCATCTTTATGGAGTAAAACACCAGCAATTGTGTGTTCTGAGGTGAAAGAGAACAATATGAAATACTTGTCAAAATTAGGACTTGCAAGTACTGGAGCTTTTGTCAATGCCACTTTGATGTCTTCAAAGGATTTTCTTGATTCAGGAATCCACTTTATTGCATTTCCATTGAGCATGTTTGTGATGTGTTTTATGATTTCAACCAAATTTGGGATAAACCTTCTCAGAAAATTTACTTTCCCCAGGAAAGGTTGAACCTCTTTTTTACTTCTGGGTATGCTAATTTTCAGGCTTCCCTCAACTCTGTTGGGATCTACCTTTATCCCTTCTTTTGAAATAATGTGACCCAACAAATTTCCTTCTTCCATGGAGAAATTTGACTTCTTAGGATTCAACGAGATTCTGAACTTTCTACATTTTTGAAACGCCCTTCTAAATTCTTGAGGTGTTCTTCATCTAAGGCAGAATACTCAGTGATGTCATCAAGGTAGATAACAATGAATTTATCTTTTTCATTAGCAAAATCTATATCCATAGCTCTTTGCCCCTGCATTCATAATCCCAAAAGGAATCTTGGCATACATAAATGTACCCCATGGTGTGGTAAATGTCGTATTTTCCTGATCGTCAAGGTGCACCATAATCTGATTGTATCCTGAGAAGACATCTAACATTGACATCTTCTAAGAACCCACCACCTTCTATAAAATATGATCCATCTTAGGCAACGGGTAATGATATTTTAGAGATACTTTGTTCAGATTCCTGAAATCCACACACAACCAAATTTCTGCACTCTTATTTCTAACTAGAACTAGATTTCCCACCCATTTGGAAAATCTCAGGGACACTATGATTTTGGCTTCAAATATCTTCTTTACTTATTTCTCAATCAGGGGTAGCAACAGAGGATTTATTCTTCTCAATTTCTATTTGAATGGATTGTGATATTCTTTGATTGGGATAACATATTGAATTATACTTGTGTCATAGACTTTCAAATCATCATAGCTCCAGGCAAAAGCATCAAGGAACTCTTTCATCAATTTTAGATACCTCTCCTTGACTTCAAGGATAAGCTTTCTGGACAGCTTAACGATGTTTGGATCCTCTGAGGTCCCAATATTGCAATCTTCTACATCCCCTTCATTTATTGTAATCTTTGAACTTCTAGCCACATCATTATTATCAAAGAGTTTCTCCAATGGAACCAGACCTTTAGGAATAATGTTTCTCTTTAGTTGAATGATATCTCTACCTATAATATGATTTTCAAAATACCCTTCCTTTGTGAAAGTCGTTGCATCCACCTCATCGTCACAATATTCATCATCAATGTTCAAATTCTCAAACTCATTCTCCATCTTGAGGAAACTTTCTATCTATTTGTCATCCTCAAAAACTTGTCAGTGCTTCATATTATTTGGTACTACTGGCCTGTACTTGAACTCAACCTTGTAGCTTTTTTCAGGGAAAATTGGAACTTTTAAAACTGTTGCTGAAGTAGCCAAGGCATCAGTGATCTAGTTTTGTTCCCTTGGAATTGTTGAAAGATTACATTCTGGAAACTCTTCAAGGAGGTCTAGTACTAGATCTATATAAGCCCTCAGTCTGGGGTGTTTTTCTTGGTATATGCCTTTGATTTGATTTATAATTAGATCAGAGTCTCTATGTACAACAATTCTTTTGGTGCCCAATTCTTTCAAGACATTTAACCTCAATATTAATGCTTCATATTTAGCCATGTTATTTGTGCATTCAAAAACAAGCTTATAAGAACATAATTTTGAATCTCTTTTGGGATGATTGATCCAAATGTCAGCTCCCGCTCCTTCTCTGCAGGCAGCTCCATCAAAATTCATCTTCCATATCTGATATTCTTCTTCGTCCTACTATTTTGAGTCTTCCTCAATCTATTAATTAGATCTCCTCTTGTTGAGCATGTCAATTTCTGGTTCTTCCTTTTCGCAACACAGGTCATTGAAGAAAATAGAATATCCCAACTTAGTTTCCACAGAGTATATGGGATGATTTCTAGGCTGTGACTTGTTGCTGAACATGTATTTGAGCAAAACTTCTCTTAACAACCTTTTGTCTTGACCGAAAATAGGGATAGTGGCATATGACATTTCCATCTAGAGGTTTCCTTTTAATTTTGCAGCCCAAGATATTGATAAAAGCATGCCGAATTTGGGAGGGATGTCAGGCACTACTACATCCATGACCATGTTCTTTGCTAGAATTTGTGCCAAAGATTCCACTAGATCTTTGATAAGACCTAGGCATTTCACCTTCATGGAATTGAAAGAGAACAAGTCTTTGTAAGGCCTAATGATGTCCAAACCTAGTTGGTCCATGACCACTTTGGGCATTAGGTTATGAGATGCCCATGAATCCAGCATGGCATTGTGTAGAGTCATATCATGGACTTTCAGGCTAACATAGAAAGGGGGAACTTCTTCATTATCACCATTTTCTTCTACTCTTGGTCTGAATAAGATGGTAGGGTGGTCATGTTGTACGTTCAGGGTATCAGAAGCCTATTCTATTTTAAGCATCTTGAACAGGTACAGAAATGGTACAGAAATTTTGATCTTAGCCATCTCACTTTCAAAATTAAATGAGGATAAAGTCTTCTCTTCCTCTTTGGTGACCATTTCTTTCCTTGCCTCCAATATTCTCTTTTGTGGTTCTTCTTTCTTCTTTCCTTTGTCCATAGTTCCCTTTGCATCAGAATCCTTTGCAGTAGAGTCTTTTGTAGCTGGATCGTTTGTAGCTGAATCTTTTTTGGGCTGACTTGAAGAAGGTATGTTACTTTGAGCTTCTTTGGTGGGGTTTCCTTTCGAAGGATTTCCCTTTGGATGATTTGGAGGTACCCTTTGATTTCGAAGGTTTTTTTGTCTTTGGAATTGCATGATGGAATTTTTCAATCCTGTCTGGTAATATTTTGTTTCTACTGACAACCTTTCCTCTTCATCTTGCAAAAACATCTCACTTGCATCCATGAACTGGTCGTGTTCTTCTTTACTCAAAAACACTTTTGTTTCTTTATCATCATAGCATTTCATATTGTCTTCAAAATATCCATCGTAATTTTCATCTATATAATTATTTTGAAAAGGAGGCATTATTTGTTGATCTCCCTGATTTCCTTGATTTCCCTGATTCGCCTGATCTTATTGATTTGATTGGTTCCCCTGATTTCCCTGATTTCCCTGATTCCTTTGCTCTCTTTGTCTAATTTGAGGGATCACTGGTATCCTCGGATTTCTGGGTGGACCATCAACCTATTCTCTGGGGTTATACCTATTACCCAAAGTCATCCTTTCCATCATTCTCTCCATGTTTCTCATCATTGCTTCAAACCTTTGTTCTAATGTTTTTGATGTTGAAGGTTGTGATTTATCCTGATTTATGTTTATGTCCCTGCCAAAATTAGTTTTCATCTTCCCTGAAGCCATTAGGTTCACTTCAAATTCTATGGTATCAATCATCATATCATCCAATGTGGCAGATCTTTGTTCTCTTAATAATAAAGCAAAGTCACTTTCAAAAGAATCGGCATATCTGATCTGAGCAACTTTAGGGGGGGGTTACTTCAGCAGGAATCACATTATAGACCTTCATAAATCTGGATGAAAAATCCTGCACTATTTCGTCAGGTGATCTCTTCATGTTGTTGTATTGGGTCAACAACTGAAGGGGATTTTTTTTATCTCCCCATTTTGCAAGGAAGCTTATTTCAAAGGCCTCGAAATCTGCGATACTAGCTGGTGGAAGGGCTCTGAACCACTTCCTCACTTACCCTGCAAGAATTTGTGTAAACAACCTCATTTTCACATCTTCAAAGTCCACCTCTTCCAAGTCTATGAAATCATTAAACCACTTTAGATGATTCTGAGCTGATATGTTACCTTCAACATCATATAGTTTGATCCTTAACTTATAATCTTGAGGTAGATCATGTAGTTGGGTAGGCAGTATGAGGGGGGGGAATATGGCTGCCATAGATGCTGTGAGGGGTCAGAGTGGTTGTTGGTTCTGAGTAGGGATCACTTCAAGCATGGAAGATGTGGCTAAAATCAAATCTTGGAATCTCTTTTCGTCAAAGATGGTATCACTTAAACAAGATTCAGACTTAGTTCTGAATAAGGCTTGCTCAAATTTCACATCAAACACAACGTCTTCAAGGCTAGTCACTCCGTCCTTGGGAAAGGACAGATATCGGTCTGGATGCAACATTGGGGTTACTAGATTTTCTTTTCTTTTACGTACAATCTTTTTAGGGTCAGACACATAGATTGCAGCTTCTGGGTTTGGGTTGCTCCTGGTTTGAACTTTCTTAGGAGCCAGGATTTCTATCTCACAATGTTTGGTGCAACTGGTATTTTGGTAATGGAGATGCCAGGGAAAAAATAATCTCAGCTAATAAGGTATTTGACCCACTGTCACCCTCAAGGCTCAAACTAAGTCTTTAAATTCACTTTTCCCGGGGAAGATTTTTCAATTTCGTCCACGGGAACAGCGCCAGAATGTTAGCACTCTGTAAATTTTGTCCCGCTGATAGAAAAATGACAGAGGTAATTGTTTAAACCATATTTAGAGCTAAGGCACTAACCTTCTCAACTCAGAGAGGGATCTCTCATGTCACTTGATATTTATTTGGAAATAGATGTCTAGATTTGGTTTGTTTTGGGTTTTTTTTATAAAGTTGTTGGTGAGGAAGGGGAGGAACACTCAGGGCTATGGAGTCAAAATTCTGAAATTGAATGAAAAAAATGACTTGCCAGTAGAACTCTCCAGAGGATAAAGGCTAAATGAGGCAATGAATCTGAGTTTTTAATTTGAGTTTGAGCAGGGTGTAAGAAGAAACAGAAACAAATAATTGTATCAGAGCATTACTGAAATGAATTTTGATTTAGTTAAAAGGAAATCCACACTGTTTAAATTTCTTAAGCCGAGAGAATCACAAGATGAATTATGATCTTTTAACTATCCAATCTAAATAGAATATAGTGCAAATGGAAATAAATAATCACAAGAAACACATACGATGAGAAAAGACCAAACTCATATCACCACCATTAGAATCTTTTCATAGAGACTTCAAAATCTTCTGCATGTATATTCAATTCAGCTCCAAAAAATTAGAATAGAGTTTAGAAAAAACAAAAATGTTCCCTTGCACTTCTGCCAACATTAATTCATTCAAAATTTCTAGTACTTTTACAATTCGATTACAATTGTTGAAACCGAAACGTTTCAGCTTCTAAAACTGACTATAATAATTTCAACTGACAGTCTTGACATATGAACCCATTTACAATGATTAAACAAAAAACGTTTCTTAGATTAGGGATGGATATTTCTGACTGCTCAACTTCCTTTACGCCATCTGTCTTGCTCAAATCTCTTGCCGAATTTGCCAATTTGGTGACACTTGGAAGTTACTTACTGGTTCCTAGAAAACTGCATTTTGTCTTGCCTAACCGTACGATCTCCTTCCACTGTGAATCAAAAAGAATATCGTAATCCATCATCTCCTTTATCAGAATCTCCAGGTCAATGCAAGTAGTGTAAGACATCGTTGGAAACCCGATCTTCACTGTCTTGAACTGATTCAAAATCTCAAAGTCTGTAGCCAAATATTCCACCAAACTGGGCCCCTTCAAGTTCTCTTCCATGCCTTCAAATTTTGAATTATCCATTATGCACTGAGTGAGGAGAGATTTGTATTCCTCTTAATTGTATAATTTCCCTTTACCATCCCAAAATGGTGGGAGGCCCTTGATAAACAATTGTTCAAATGTATCTTTGAAATCTTGTATACTCTCCTCCATTTGCTCAGCTTTGGTTTGAACCGATTTGAGAAAATTGTGTTTAGCGTTGATCCTCATGGCCCAAATGATCAATGTAGTTTTGTCCTTTACCCCAATGGTCTGAAGATCAGCAGTGGGCAAAGAATTCAACAATTTAATAGCTTTTTGGTCCCATTCTGAGGGTTTTTTTTCCAGTGTCTCACTAACAACATTACATCTGCTTCAGACAGTGACAACCATGCTATCTTTTTGATTTATAATATTTAGGTAAACCTTGAACTTAGCAACTTCAACAACAACAACATCCCAGATTACATGTTTATCTCCTTGCAAAAGTTCTTTACCCTTCAACCTCGTTTTCAATTTGTTCACCCTCTCTTGCAAATATTGATTATCCTTTTGAAATTGGGCCATCCTTTCATCCTTCATTTTAATCTCTTGTTGCAGCGTTTCTATGACCTCCTTAAGGTTCTTGATCTCCCCTGTCTTCAAGCTTACTTGGGACATAGCCTAAACCAATCCATTAGTGCTTGATCTATATTCCATATTAGAAGGTACAATGACAGCCATATCTGATGTTGCTACCTATCCTTGTGACCAATTCTCTTTCTCTTTTTCCAACTGCAACACTTTACCTTTGTAATTTAGTGCTTCTTGTATGATTGTCTCCTTTTCTTGCTCTAGAGCAGCTAGATTTGTTGTCTCTGAATTTTTTGTGGCGGACATATTCAACTTCTTCTTTAGGCTTTGGATCATCTTCTCTTTCTCATCTAAAGAATCCTTTACCCCTTGAGGGCCTTCAAATTCCAATCTTTTGAACTGTGTCTGCCAGGCCTTGTGTGATGCTTTCTCCTTCTTCAATTGTCCATACAATTTTAGTGCATGTGTTCTCAGTCTTGAAACCCTCAGACGCAAACTCAGGTAGTCTGAATATAGCATGTCACTGGCATTCCTGTGGAACTTTACTTTGTCTGGGGCACCAATATTTTCATAATGCCTCTTGATTTTAGACACTTTATCAACATCTGCTATTTCTATATTAAATGTATTTATTTCCACATCCATGACTAAAAATAGGGAAGCCTTATGTTGGGAGATATTCTCTACCTCGGGTAACAAGTCTCTTATTTCACTATTGCCCATACTTCCCTTCACAACATACTAATTCATTAAGTCTTCTTTGTATTGGTAGACTACCCCAAGTGTCTTGCCAAGTACATGTTTCTTGTTGCTGAAAACCCTGGAGCTGCTTTCACTCTGTGGCATGCTTCCTGTACCAACCTCTTCATTCTTGGTTACACTTTCCACCATCTCCATGCTCATTTTATCTTTAGTTTCTTCTTCTTCCAGGTCTACTATCTGAGATGATGGTGTGATTTTCATTTTCTTGAGAATAGTTTGTTGACTACTGGCACCTAGTGCCTCTGAACTGCTCCTCTTGTTATAAACACTCATCTTTGGAGCTTTGAAAATCAACCTTGGGGAAGTTTTATGTGTCTGGGTTTGCTGAGGGGATGACCTTGTCTTTTGTGTGTGATCAGGTTGCAAAGTGACTTCCATGTCTACACATGTTTCCAAATTTTCTAGTTTATCAAATCCTTCAACTTGCTCATTCTCGTAGGGGCCTTGCCTACTCGACAACCTTATTTTAGATATCATCCAATGTGGGTCATATATCCTACCTTGTAACTATGTAAACCTGAATCCACTAAGTTTGGCTTGGATTTGAGGCAGACAGGACCTGGCTTTTACCACAAAAGGTCCTATCACAAAAGGAAATTTTAAATTAGATGCCTTGTGCGTTTTTTCAGAAAATGCTTTGTCTCTGAAATAATCCCCTATCTGATAAAATCTAGGGAAAATACTCTGGGAGTCAGGAAGACAGGCAAAAAATGAGGTCCTTATTGATAACCATACACCCAAATTACAGTGGAATGCATGAAAAACATCCAATCGCCCACCCTATTCTCTAGATTTGGTTGTAAAGATCTTTTCATTTCTTCCAAAACCCTTGGCAAGTCCGTACCGAAGATGAGACTATACACCCTGGACATGATCTTGTTGATGAAAATAAGCATGGTGATCCTTTTGCATTCAGTCTAGATGAATGTAGCTTCAGGGAATTCGGTCTTATTCGATTCCAGGAACATTCTCAACAAGTGCGTGTAGTATCTAAAGTGTCTTAGTGAATTGAAATTTACTAGCTGTTGATGCATATTATCAGTGATGAACTTGTCAAAACTGATACTGACTGACTGACTAGACTCTGATATAAAAAATGTCAACAGGAAACCCAGCATGACTTCTACTACAAACTTGTCGTTATCCAACCCTAAAATTTGACTAAGTAGGGAACAAGCCCACTAGAGGGAACAAGCCCACTAGACCTCAATAATCATGATGCTTACATTGATAGGTAATGACCGACTTTCGAAATGGTGTTCAGGTTTAAAAATGGTTTGCATAAATAGGGTTTTTACTTCGGGGGTACATTCTTGGTAGACTGTGATCATTTTCTCTTCCTCGAAGGGCTCTGACACTTTGGGGGAAGAATCTGGTATACTGAGGGTGTGTCGAATTGACAGACTATCTATTTCGCATAAGACCTCTGACCCTAACTTATTCAAAATGACCTTTTCTTCCTACGAATATTGTTCCGCGCACCAACTTACAAACTCTTGGAAAGGGAAAAGGACTTCTACGACGTAAGGGATAATGGAGGCTTGGGACGCTTCGAGGAAGGTTATCTGTTTTCCAACATTGTCTAGCAAATTTCATCTGGACATGAAAATGGGTGAGACTGTTATTTCTGTGTCAAAAATGTCAGAATCCCTGTCAATTAGGGCTTCTTCTTTAGAGGCGGAGTCTTATTCTTTCATGGATAAAACGACAGGGTTTGTGGCCATCATGAAAAATACCTGTAAATCAACAAAGAATGCTCGAAGCTAGTTCACTGTTGAGATTTAGTTTTGAATGGAGGGTTTGCGCCAATTTTCAAACGATCGAGTGCTTTGAAATCATAAAATAATGACTGGGGAATATTCTTTTATATGCATTTTTCAATATTGGGGGTTGGAAAAATTGGTTTTGAGTAGACCTCTTTTCGCCCCGATATACCTCTGATGGCGCCACGTTTCTGAGAAATGAAACCATGTTATTTTCCTCATCCCTCCTTCAAGCAATTATCCTCAACACTACTTCATTGTCCGATATGTGTCTTGGTCGTGGATATGGGCCGCTTCAAGATCTATGGTCCGCCAGGCCCCACCTTTCATGCCTTCGCTATATTGGCCCTTTTCCTCCAGATGTAGCTCGGTCCTCCAAGTCACACCGTATCTCTACACTTATTTAGTCCTATGCTAAATCTGAAATTTGTAGTCCATACAGAATTGTTATGGTGATAACAGTTCCCACTACCATCGCCTAGGATCCCTTTACTTCTCTTATTTTTCACTGCGACGAAGGTATCTTGGAGGAATTAACCACCCCGATTTCCCATGGAATGCTCTCCATCATCGAGAACTTTTTCTCTCATAAGAGGCCTTTCACCCTCCTACTCGAGCCTCTCTATACTCAATTGAAACCAAGGATTTATTCCTCTAGGGAATATTGACTGGTTCAACAACCCTATCCCTGCCCATGATTCTTTTGAAGAAGGAAACATGGCCAACATCTCCCCCACAGTCAAAATTGACATTTCCATAAATCCAGGCATCGTAGAAGAGATCACCATTGGCGTCGCATGCTCCCCTGAAGAAATCATTGCTTACAAAGCTCTCTTTCAAGAATACCAAGAAATTTTTTCATGGTCATATATGGAGATGCCTAGCCTTGATCCTTCTATAGTCAAACACTGAATCGAAACCTAGTCGGATGTTGCCCCTGTTTGTCAAAAGAAATGCCCCCTTCACCCATCCAAAGTTGTGGCTATCAAATCTGAAATTGACAACTTACGCGTCGCTGGGTTCATTTACCCCATTGTGTACACTTCATGGGTTTCCAACCCCATCCCCGTAAACAAAAAATAGGTAACTATTCGCGTCTGCACAGACTTTCGTGATCTCAACCTTGCTTGTCCCAAAGACAACTTCCCAACCCCTTTCATCGACCAAATCATCAATCATTGTGCCGAACATGAGGCACTTTCCTTTATGGACGGGTTCTACAGCTATAACCAAATTCAAATTCACCCACCAGATCAATACAAAACTGCTTTTACAACCCCTTGGGGTATCTTTTCTTATCACGTCATGCCTTTCAGACTCAAGAAGGCATGTGCTACATTTCAATGTGCCATGACCTATGTTTTCCATGATCTTGCTTGCATCATCCTTACTTATTTGGATGACCTCACTGCTCGATCCAAAAAGCGAATCCACCATTTAGATGACTTACGCATCATTTTTCAACGATGTCACAAGTACAATATCCGCTTGAACCCCCTCAAGTGCGTTTTTTGCATCGTTGTCGGATGCCTCCTTCAGTTCATTGTCTCCCAACATGGAATTACTATGGAGCCCCTCAAGGTCCAAGATATCACATAAATTCCACCACCGAGGAATTTATGCCAACTGTATATTCTATAGGGCAAAGCCAACTTTCTACATCGCTTTGTCCCAGACTACACTACTAGCGCACATGGTTTTCTTCTCTTATTGCATCATGATATCCCATTTCAATGGGATGAACATGCTCAAACAACTTTTGATGATTTAAAATCCTCCCTATCTAATGCCCCTTTGATTAGTCCCCCAGACTATGATTGTGATTACATCCTCTACTTATCAGCCTTGATTGTCTCAGTTGTAGGAGTCCTCGTCCAATTAGGGGATGATGTGCATGAACATGTGATTTACTACATTAGTAAAAACCTTTCAAGGCCACCCTTGAAATACATTCACGATGAGAAACTCGCCTTAGAAGTTGTCCTCACAGTCCAAAAATTGTGACACTATATTCTACTTCAAACCACCAAGGTCGTAGCAGACTCCAACCCCATGCAGTACTTACTTAGTCGATGAAATTTTAATGGAAAATTTACCCGATGGATTGTTATCCTCCAGGAATACGATATAGAGTTCTCTACTCCAAAAATAAAGAAATCTCTTGTCCTAGCCGAACTCATTACGGATTTTCCCTCGGACACCAAAGCCCTCCATTAACGAGGACTTCCATGATGAACACCTCTTCCTCATCCCCTCTGATGACCCTTGGTATGGCGAACTCCTCATCTACCTTCATACACAGAAGTTTGGGTCTCATCTCTCTCGAGATTATCTTCGATGCATTCATCATCAAGCCCCCCGATATCTCCTCATTGGAGATATTCTCTATCGACGTGAGGTCGACACCATATTTCGATGATGTCTTACCATCGACAAAGCCAAAAAATTCTTGAATTATTTCCATAGTGGCGCTTGCGGTGGACACCTCTCCGATATGTCTACCTCCCAAAATATCCTTCGAGTAGGTTACTTATGTCCCACTTTGTTTCATGACTGCATCCACGTTTTGAAGCAATGCAACAAATGCCAGCTTTATGCAAAAAATGCATGAGCTCCACCATCTCTTCTACATCCAGTCATCACAACCGACCCCTTCTGTAAATGGGGCATATAATTCATGACTTGTCATCCTCCATCAAGTAATGGACACAAGTACATTTTCATGGATGTAGATTACTTTTCCAAATGGGTCAAAGCCATTCCCACTTTAAACAACACTGTTGACACAACAATGTGTTTTTTCTTCAACCATGTCATTACCCGGTTCGGAGTCCCACAACAGTTAGATTCCAACCATGGTAAACATTTTGAGAACAAGATATTTGTAGAAATCTCCTCAAAATTAAGCTTCTTCCATGAGTTCGCCTCCCCATACTACCCTCATTCCAACGAACAGGTCGAGGTTGTCAACAAATTCCTCAAAACCATGCTACAACATACTGTGAACAAACATAATACCAATCAACATCATATGTTGTTTTCCACGTTATGGGCTTATCGCACAGCACTCAAATCTTCCACCGGTTTTACACCATTCCACCTCATCCATGGGATTGAAGCCACACTTCCTATCGAGTGTGAAATACCCATGTTATGCATTTCCATCGAGCTATTACCTGACACTGATCTGATGGAGCAACACCTGCTGACCTTAGAATCGCTTGATGAAGATTGTAGATCTTTATCACAACACAATGAGGTAGCTAAAAAACAGTCCAAATCCACGTTCAACCGCCATGTAAACCTTCTCTCATTCAATGAACTTGATCTCATGATAACCTATGATATCGCCCAAGACACTCTCGGCCATGGGAAATTTAAGTCATTATGGAATGGACCCTTCATCGTACAATATTGCCTCACTAAAGGCGCCTACATCTTGGCCTCTCCAGAAGGCTATCCTCTCAAAGAACCTATCAACAGGTTTTACTTAAAGAAATTTTATTCCTAGGCATAGCCCCCCTACATTAGGTTTTCTCTTTGTACACATGTGTAGAGTTTTTAGTCTTCTTTGATACCACCATTCTTGGTTTCTGATCTATCACCCGTGTTATTAACAGATGCATCCTCCATCATTCTACCACATCGGCTACACTGACAGTTCCAGCCACTGGACCCAAAATTTTTCTTCGGCTGCTTGGGCCATCTATACTCCCTCACATGTGCTTCTCCACTCCAATGGCATCTGTTTGGGCTCAACCACCAACAACCAAGATGAATACGACACCGTCATTGGTCTCCTCATAGAGGTCATTCAACGCCACATTTGTCACCTTATCATTCTATTAGATTCCCAACTTGTCTTCCTACAACTCAACAATGTATATCATGTTCATGATCCTTGCCTCTTTCGCAAATACCTGCAAGTTAGACTCTTATCTCGCAACTTTTATTCCATCACTTTTACACATATTCCAAGAACACATAATCAAGTAGCAGATCACATGGCTAACCGAGTATTATATTGGCATTTATCACATTAAACAACATTATATACATAACCTCATACATTTGTTAAAATAAATAGAAGAGACATCATACATAAAACCTAACACAGAGAGACATGCATCGGTATACCCTGCATTATGTTACTGAATGTGATGTATCTCTTTTTTTGTTGATGATTAGATATTAGAAAAATGAATGAATGAATTAGTTATATCTGATATTTTACATGCATGAGTAAGAATGACAGATTAATCAAGATAAGATGAATGTTAGATTAAATAAATGAACACTACAAAATTTATCCACAGATCCCCACTCATTTCCCAGGCTGCAAGCACCTAAGCATTATACCCACCCATAATAACTATCTCGGGTGAGACTACGCAGTGCACCCTATGCGTTGTGTTTCCATCTAGTTTACCAAAAGAGCCGATAGTTTTAGGGGGATTTTGTTGGAACCCATAGTATATTTGAACCTCGGTCATCCCAAGAATGGTATCAAGAGTTAAGTATAACCAACAAATGTTTTTGTTTCCGGTTGGAACGGAATGGGATTGATTGAATTAGATCTGTTGAAGAAGTGTGAAAAGAATGTCATATCTGGCGACAAAATGTTAAAAGAATGACAATATAAAAGGGGATGTTGAGACCGTGAAACCGAAAGAAGGAAGAGATCGAGAGCTGGTTGAAAACAAAGGAGCTGGAATTTGTGCAGAAAGATAACAGAAACCTGAAGTTAACACCACGCAAATATTTGGACAAGTATGTATTTAGCGACTTGAACAAAGTATTTTTCTGTGATTTCTCTCATGTGTTGCAGGAGTGGATATTCAGGTTGAAAGACAACCACCCTACATATTGGATCAGACATCTAGAGTGGAATCTTGTGGAGATCACACAATTACAACAAGTTGATAATAAATTTACGCGCACAATAGATTTCTAGTTAGGCAACATTCTTGCAAGATTTATCACAGAATTTGCAGTAGACACTGCGAAGTCTTGCAGTGCAGCAGAGCAAGAGTTCCTGAAGGTACCTCAAGGTAGGTATATCATATCGATGTATACTCCCATTAATATGTTACTGTATAACAAAGGTGCAATGACAATGTCCTCAGACCCCTAAACATCCCTGCATGCATGGGGGAAGGGTCGAAGCACTAACAAGAGACAGAGAAATGGAAGAAGAGATGGATAAAGGAAAGAAGGAGGAGGCCTTGGATCCAATCGTGAGGGAGGAATGCCAGATCAAGCAGATCATGGCAATAGTTGGAAGAATGCGTAGTGGAGTACCCTACCAATATAATCTAAACAACAGCCAGAGAGCCGTAGCCACAAGAGAAGGCTTGGCAAGTGATGAAGAAAAGGTAGAGGATCTTCGAGATGTGGAGTAGATTGAGGAAATCCTATGTGCACCATACGAAAGGAACACAATATGTCCAAGAGAAGAAAATGGAGGTAGAAATCTCATCCATATCAGTGTCAGTGTGAAACCCATAAACCCATGTGTGACTAATACACCAGAAATAACACCATCGTTTAGACAACCAAGTTTTAGTGGAAGAAACACAATAAGAAGTACATCTACACAGGGAGCAACAATTGGGTGAGCTAGTTCAGGAAGCATTAGTTAAGGATATACACAGCACGAAGGTATTATCTCAACATTTAAGATGGAAGGACATGATCCCACCATCAAGTTACCGGAATTCAAGGGACAGGCATCGAAGGACCCTGAGAAGCACTTTTTTATCTGTGAAAATATATGGGACACAAAGCTGATCACAGATGAGGATACCAAAATTGCAAAGTTATCCATCATGCTAAGAGACCATGCACTATATTGGTACACGAGCTTAGCTCCAAACAGTCCACCAAGAACAATCAGAACGTTTGTGGATATCAAGAAGTTGTTGATAAACAAATTCCAGAAGCCTAGATCTGAGGATCAGTACATGAATGAGATGATAGAGATCAGGAAGAAACTAAGAGAATCTATCTAGGAGATAGACCAGAGATTCAAATGATTGAATGGAAATAGGAAGTATGTCATGATAGATATGAAACATCAGCATATTTTTGTGAATTCACTACTACCACCCTTGAAATACCCTTTGAGACAACATAAGTTTCAGAACCAAGGAGAGGCTCTGCAGGCATCCCTACAACTAGAAGAGAACCAATATCAGAAGACAGATCCAACAATAGAGGATCTAAAGGAGGACCTTAAGAATCTATCATTTCAACTAAATGAGAATAGGAGTAAGGACAAAAGAGAATTTGTTTGTTGTACCACATGTAGGATAGAAGGAAACCATAATAATGAATGCCCACATTCACGCAGTACATGGAAACAATATTTCCAAACCCTTTTCCGATAGGAGGAATATGGTGTGAGATCTGTAATACACAGGGGCATGATCCATATCACTGTCCAATGATGCAGAAATACCAGACAGTCCCTAAGAGTTCATATTGCAACTTCTGCAAGTCAGTAGGCCATGATGACAAATATTGCAGGACAATGCATTTGATGAGGGAAATAACATCAGACACCTATAGGGTGCAGGAAAAGATGACGACAGGGAAAGTTGCACCACATTTTAACCAATTACCATCCCCATATAACATTGTGCCAAAAAATATAACATTGCGCAGCCACAATCCAATATCGCGCAACCACAGTATAATCCTGCAGAGAATAACCAAGTGCCCTAGTACAATGCACCACGAGGAGATCGAGTTGGACACAGAGGTGGAGGATGAGGTAGAGCAAGCTTTGGAAGAGACAAAGGACCAGTGGTATACCATAACTGCCAACAACCAAGACACTATGCAAGATAATGTTCACCTCCACCTGCGACATGTATATATTGTCGCACATCCAACCATGGCACAAAAGACTATCTGACACTATTGGGGAAGATCCAAGAAAAGAGAAATCAGAATAATCAGAATGTTCAATGGATTTATGAAGAAATGAGGGATGATGGAAGAAATATCAACATAGTTACGCATGGAGGAGCTAAGATAGGAAATGACACAGTAAGACAAGATCTAGCACAACACCAATGGGTGAAGAAGAATGTTGAACCACCGAAGAAGTTTGATGCATAGAACGAAAAAGAAGATATTCAAGAAATCCAGACAAGAATTCTCTAATCCAAACATTGCATCGACATCAATTGTGCAACATAATCAGGATGTACCAACATATGAGATGCCTTCATCACTGGATCACACTATTGAAGCGCAACCTATAGGACATGTAAGTACCATAAAGGATTTTCTGCAATCATGTGTTAAACTACTAAATGATCCATCATCTATTAAAGTGTTACAAAATATGTTAGAAAGATGTAACACAGATGTAGAGGGAAAGCTAATCATTTGCATACAAGGAGGAGGTTAAGAAGATAATTCAAACTAAATGCCAACATTGGAAATTTCAACATGGGGGATATCATACTGGATTTAGGCTTCGAGGTGAATGTACTACCCAAGAAGAAATGGAAATGTATGGGAGAGACCACATCAGGATATTCACCTATTCATCTGAAACTAGCAAATCAACACAAGGTTTTTCCAATTGAAATGTTAAATGGTGTGACAGTAGATGTGGATGGAGTGCGCACTAAAGATGACTTTGAAGTGATAGAAATAATGGATGGAACAACACCTTATACGACATTGCTTGGCTTAGATTGGGCATTTGAAAATCAAGACATAATCAATCTGAAGACGAGGAATATGAAATTCGATTCAAGAGAGTACAGATTCATTACGCCATTAGATCCATCAGAAGGAGAAAGGTTTGTACAATCCACTTGTTTAGACCTGGAGGAAATTAACCAGTTATATAGAACCACCGCGCGAGAAGAAGATTATGTGAATCCAACTACAGATGGGGTACTCAGTTGGATAAGTATCACATCATGCACGTTAGACTCATATACATGGTTGGAGAATCAACAGTAGAGATTACATGAAGTCTCCACAAGAAGGTGCATAAGAATAGACTGTGTAGTAAGATGGGTAGGTACAGAGATAAGAGAACCTCCCAACTTTCATGGGGTGAATGATTTAGAAGAATTCCTAACAAAATATGAAGATGAAGTGTTAGAAAATCAGAGGCTCTTAGCTCTAGACATAGCACTTAAGGCAACACATGCAAGATGGCAGGGTGCACACAAAGAGATAGTTAAGGACTGGTACCAATGTAAGTGATTATTGTGCATCAGATTTGGCGCAGAACAAGGAAGAAATCAAATTTAGAGATATGATGGATAGGGGACACCAACGAAACACTTGGAGAAGTATAGAACACTATGGATAATGACACCACCAGAAGAATGGCCTCACCACTTTATTCACACATTGGAAGGAATTCCAACAAACTCATATGTAGACTAGGAATTGTGTAGAGACATTGCAAAATAGACAATATTACAACATTGTTTTATAGTCACCTTCTCATTTGAACATGAGAACCCTAACATAGATTCATCACTCAAACAGATCAGAGGGGTAATATTAATTCAAGAACCAAAGGTTGAACTCATAACATAGTACCAAAAACATAATAGATAGACAGTAAAAGAATTATTGTCGTGCTACCATGTGCAGGAAGAAGCACTAAATGAAGATGGCCCCGACAACATTCAAATTACATAAATTGAAGGAGAAAGGGAGGTGGAAGGTCCATTTCTCGAATCATAAGTATTTTTTGTGTCAATCAAAGTGAAGAAAGTGAATATTGGGACAAATGACAATTTCAAAATGGCCAGTATTGGGGATTACTGGGATGAACATAGAGTAGAAAGAATAATAGAGTTATTGCACGAGTATAGTGACCTGTTCCCAACAACTTTTACAAAGATGAAAGGCATAGTGGGAGAACTAGGAGAGATGAAGATGACTCTCAAATCAGAGGCCAGATCAGTCAGACAACGACCATATAGACTGAACCCAATATATAAGCAGAAACTAAAAGAAGAAATTGACATAATGTTTGAAGTTGTAATCATAGAACCAATGGATGAATCTGAATGGGTAATCCCTATAGTAGTTCAGGAGAAAAAGCATGGAGGGATAAGGATCTATGTTGATCTTGGGAAATTGAATGATGATTTCCTACATGACCCTTTCCCCACCCCTTTCACATATGAGATATTAGAGAATGTAAGAGGCCATGAAGCATACTCATTCACAGATGGATTCTCATGCTACCATCAGATCAATATAGCTCCAGAAGATAGGTACAAAACCACTTTTTCCACAAAATGGGGATCCTACCAGTACATAGTCATGCCTTTTGGACTCAAGAATGCAATAGCAATATTCTCAAGAGTATTCATAGCTGCATTCAAAGAATTCATCCATTAGTTTTTAGAAGTATATCTGGATGATTGGACAGTCTACAGTCTGTTGAAATATCATGTATAGGTACTAAGGATGATGCTGGAAACATGCAGGCAGTGTCAGATATCATTAAATATCAATAAGTGCATCTTTGGGACACCTTTTGGGATACTATTGTGCCATATAGTGTGCAAACAAGGCTTGCTAGTAGATCCTGCCAAGATTGCAGTGATTGTCAATTTACCACCACCAAAATCAGTACATCAGTTGAGAGAAACATTGGGACACACAGACTACTACATGAAATTCATAAAAGGGTATGCACAGATCACATTGCCGATGGAGAAAATGTTGAGGAAAGATAGTAAATTTCAGTGGAATGAGGACTATCAGTGATGATTGCACAATCTAAAATAGAAAATGGTAACAACATCAATACTAGTATTCCCATATTGGGAAAATACATTTCATGTGCATGTAGATGCATCAATGATAGCACTTAGAGCTATTTTGGCACAGCCAAGAGTGGGAGAGTTAGACCATCCTATAGAATTTGCAAGCATAAAATTGTTAGAGTCGTAGAATAACTACAATAATACAGAAAGAGAAGGCTTAGCAATAGTATATGCATTGCAGAAGTTTAGACAATATTAACTTGGGAACCATTTTAAAATGTTCACAGATCATTATGCCCTCAAATACCTAGTCAATAATCTAGTGTTGGGGGGGAGGATCTATAGATGGTTACTATTGTTTCATGAGTTTGAATTTGAAGTGATAGTCAAGCCAAAGAAGTTGAACACAGGACCTCACCACCTATCAAGGATCACCAATGGAGAAGAACCTATGAATTTGGAGTACAAATTCCCTGATGCATAGTTATTTTTAGTCCAAGTAGTTGATGAATATTTCACAATAATACAGAAAGAGAAGGCTTAGCAATGGTATATGCACTGCATAAGTTTAGACAATATCAACTTGGGAACCATTTTAAAATGTTCACAGATCAGTCTTCTCTCAAATACCTAGTCAATAAGCTAGTGTTGGGGGGAAGGATTTGTAGATGTTTACTGTTGTTTCGAAAGTTTGAATTTGAAGTGATAGTCAAGATAAGGAAGTAGAATGCAGGACCCAGCCACCTATAAAGGATCACTAATGGAGAGGAACCTACGAATTTGGAGTACAAATTCCTTGATGCATAGTTATTTTCAATCCAAGTAGCTGATGAATATTTCGCTGACATCATTCAATACTTGAGTACAAGGACTGCGCCACAAGAATTCAGCACAACGCAGAAGAAAAATTTGGTATTCAGACCCGCAGACTATCAATTGATTGCAGGACACTTATACAATATGGGTGCAGAAAACATCTTGAGAAGATGTGTACTAGAACATGAAAGGCCTAGGATTTTAGCAAAGGCTCATAAGGGAATTGTTGGAGGAAATTATGTAGGAAAATATATTGTGCAGAAAGTATTGCACGCAGGGCTATGGTGACCGACCATCCACAGACATGCAAAGGACTACTGCCAGAGTTGTGATGTATGTCAGAGGGTTGGTAAACCTAATAAACAGGATATGCCCCTAAGACCACAAGTAACCTTGAAAGTATTCAACAAATGGGAAATAGATTTTTTGGGACTAATTGATCCACCAACAAAGAGATCGGTAGTAAGGTATATCATTACTACGACATAATACTTAATGAGATGGGAAGAAGCGGCACTAGTAAAATATTGTAGCGCAAAGAAAGCAACACACATCTTTTTTGAGCAAGTGATCACTAGATTTGGATGCCCAAGGATCTTGATGAGTGACCAAGGAACTCACTTCATCAATAGTACTATCAAGGCTATGACTAAGGATTTTGAAGTCTATCATAAAATTAATTAGACCATATGACCCTCAAGCAAATGGAATAGTGGAGGCCTTTAATGAGATCTTAGAGAATGCATTGACAAAGATCTGCAATGTCAACAGGGAATATTGGGACTTGAAAATACCAACAGTATTATGGGCATACAAGACTACATGCAAAAAGTTGACAGGGAGGAAACCATTCAGGTTGGTGTATGGACAAGAAGCAGTGGTGCCATTAGAATTTGTGGTACCTAGTCTATGCATTGAAACAATCACTAACATGGCAGAACGAGGCACAGTACAAGAAAGAATAAGTCAGATGATGGTGATGGAAGAAGATAATATTATAGCAGGATTTCACCAAGAAGTACAAAAAGAATGACAAATATTGGCATGACAGACATATTAAAAGAAAAAGTTTCAAGGAGGGTGACCTAGTCTTGGTATATGACAGTAAATTTTTTCAGCACCCATGAAAATTCAGAATGCATTGGTTGAGATCATATGAAGTGAAGACCGTCACGGATGGGGGAGTTGTACAATTGAAAGATCTAGGAGGTACAGAACTCAGAGGAATGGTCAATGGGATTCCAATGAAAATGTATAGGGATAGTCGACCTCCTATTAATTAGGAAGTTACTGCGCAGTAAAGAGATATGTATATAGTGAAAAAGAAAAAAGAAGAAGAAGAAGATTGTGCGCAACAACATTGGGGTTACTAAGATAGACATTAGAAGACAATGTGCAATAAAAATGGATTTAGTGTGATGAAAATAAAAAGTCCACGCGCAACAGCGAAACGACATACCATGCACTTGGAAAACTCAACATGCTGAAAAAAGGACCAATAGTCAGAAAAGGAAAAAAATTGAAAAATGGAGGGTACGACAAAAAGGCGCCAACTGGCAGTAATTAAGGGCAAAAAGGAGGAAATTTGAAAAATGGAAGATAGGATAAAGGCACCAACTAGTAGTAATTATTAAATTCAATGCAAAAGTACAAATAAACTGCCATTACATTAATCAACTTTGGGGAAGCTTCTCTGAGAATCTTCATGACTTTCCTATATAAAGGGGAACGTGGGAAACATAAGACCCATTATGAATTCATGAAGTTATAGAGAGATAGAGCATGTAGAGTCGAATTGAATTATCACAGGGAAAACTCGTGAAGAGTCAATCAGCCAAAACCAACCATTACCCATGATAGCACCACCAAATATGGGTGAACCAAGCCAAGAAGGGAGGAAAACATAGAGTAAAAAGGCACCACGGGAGGCAGCAGGGCATGAACAGGAAACCAGATAGCTCGAGGAATTTGTCGACATCGACGCAATTCTATCACCGAGTGAACCTCCCATAGAACCTATGCTAGTGGTGGAGGAAACACAGGGTCCAACCGCGTCGTCCATGGAAGTCAACCAGACCAGCAACGTGCAGGGAAATCCCACACACAACACAAGAAACCTAGCAAAAACCGCGATGGTCGAAGGGGCCCAAAATTTACATGGCTAAGCTACTACATAGACAGAGGTGACAATACCAAAAAAAAGAAGAACTGAAACCGCGTAGCAACAAGAGGGTCTGGTAGAGGATATCACGGGGTATCTAGACTCCAATATAGAAAGAAGACAGATGGAGGCGAGGTCCTCTAGTCAAAAACCAAGACGGAAGGGAGAACAACCTATGGCATGGTCTCTGAGTAGGTATTCGGATAAAGAAATCGTGTTCCCGCGCATTTAAAAAGGAGTGAAAACGACACCAACACTGCTAGGTTGCGTGGAGAAACTGAGGTACTCGGACCACAATGTGGCTGACAAGGGAAAATTTTGTGAATTTGTGCAACAGGTTTATTTGGAAAACATAAGGATAAGACCCTTTGGCAATATCGTCCTAAAACCAAAGCCATGGGAAGCTGGCCTAGTAAACACTGACATCCTGAACCTGCTGGAGATTCCCAACTTTGGAAGGGGGAAAGAGGTGAAAAACTGCATCAAGAAATTGATAGCAGTTCTCCATGGAGGATTCCTCTGGATGGAGCATTCCATATTCATAGACATGGATCTAATCGCAATGATCACAGGACTTCCATCAATGGGTGAGAACCCTGTGTAGTACCTGGATGAAAAAACCAAGGAGTAGGCACTCGTAGAAGAGATGAAAAGAACTTATGGCATAGAGATGGGGTCACATGGTATAATATTCAAAAGGATTAGTGACTTCGCGACATGCATGGCCACTAAGATCATGGCCTGCAAAATGCTGTAAAAGTGTCTCAAGGAAGAAGTCCCTATCGGGGTTGTCGCGGTTGCAGCACAGTGTGCAAATGTTACGTCACTCATCTGGTCCCCCTACCTTTTAAACTTATTCATGGAGGACTACAAAGACATGTAGGACCTTGGCACAAAGTTCCACTACTCATGGTTACTCATGTTGATTGCACTGATGGGGTGGAGGGGGCCCCAATATACATATTACTTTAGTAGGATAGGTCGGTGTCGCACAGCCCGATACACATCGTTGGGGAGAAACTTTGACCCCAAGCACAGGAGAAAAAAAATGGGTACCTTTGCTAGGTCTTCAGAGAGATCCAAGAAATTATCACCAACACTTGGCGAATAACTCTAGAGGAAGTCGCACAGTTCAAGGACGTCACCAACTTAAAGGCATCCAGGCACAACTTGTGGATCCAAGTGTGCAGGGATCCAGGAAAGGAGTGGCTCCAAATGAGATACTGTGTCACAAAGGATGATGTAGAAATGGATCTGAAGGATTGGTCTGACGACTGGAAGATCCCAGTATTAGATCAATAAGTACCTCAAGGCACAAAGGTGGACGCAGGGTAGGCCAAGACACCTGTAGGAGATAAAGTTGCGCCCAAAAACCTAAAACCAACACACAAGTCGGTGCAACAAAGGAATGGGGGCGCAACAAATAAGGATGTGTGGGAAACAAAGAAAGATGTGCAGGCATGAAATAAGGACACTGCCTCACAACAAAAATAACAAAGAGCGGGGGCTACAGGAGCACATGGAACCCCCTCAACATTCACACCCCAAGAACCAGGGCCACCTAAGTGGCCAATTTTGCAATCAAGAGGAACGCGCAAGAAGGCGAAGGTGCACAAAGATTCACCCAAATATACAATCACAGATGAATATGTTAATCTTGTTTCTAAGAAGGTGCAAGACCGCGTCACCAAAGATGTTGAAGAAGAAAATCATCAAAGGGGACAGATGCAAGATGACCTGGCTAGCATAAGATAGGTCCTCGAGCAAATCAGGGATGCGTAGAGGTCTGAAAGGGGAACACCATCCATACCCAAGGGAGAAACAACAGTGGTGACAAGGACTACACCACAAACCGAACACATGGTTCACACAACTACACAGGAGAGTCCAACATTCAGGGTAACTAGTGACATGTTGCAGACGCCACTGAAAGATGTAGTTTAGGTCGAGATGGTATTGGCTAAGATACCAACAAAGGCATTGTACATACTCCAAGTCAGTGTTGCATAGGAGGTGCAGTCACGCACGAGGATAGATGCAGTAGAATTGTAGGAAATCAATATTGAAAAGGAAGAATTGGAGCTCGTGGTCGAACATGTAAAGTTTGAGGCCAAACAAGAAAAAGAGCGTGTGGATAAAATTGAACAGGGGGTGAAAATAGTATACAGCCACCTTCTGGACATCGCACGGTCCAAGAGTCCAATGACAGAGGAAAAACTCAATCAAATTTCCCAAACTATCGACCAATACATGCAACATATTGAGGAACTGAAGGAGAATTTGAATCTGAAAACTCCACTAGAGGTTAGGGATCAAAGGAGAGCAGAAGTTGCACTCCAACTAGCAGAGTTGGAGAAACAAGTTAACACAGTCCCAGAATTGTTCGACAAAACAACGCAGCTCTGGACAATGTTGGAGGAGGATGAGCAAATCCAACAGTGGGACCAACAAGAAGAGAGTATAAGTTTCAAAATTCATAACCTCAATTAGAGGTAGAAGACGATGGGAATCACTGAGTGTTTAAAAGGAATGCATTATATGAAGAGATTACAAGATGAACTAAAGATTGTGCAGGCGCACAAAAAGGAGTGATAGGAGCAGATGGAACCCCTCCAAGAGCAAGCAGCAGAGATGATTGTGCAATTGGAGGCAAAGAAGAAGAACATGGTGCATACACAGGTGGAATGCACAACCATGGTTCAGGAGGAAGTCATAATGCATAACTTAGAAATGCTTATTGTAAAGGTCGCGCAGGTCCAAACATGAGGAAAGGGACTAACAGACAAGTTCCAAAATCTAGAAGAGGATGTCAAAGGGGGGCGTAGTGCCTAGGTGGCCCGAGATGAGCCACATATTAGTGTTGGGGGTCTGTTGGGTGTAGGCCCATTTTGAAATAAAATATAATTTTGGAGAATAAAGTAGAATACAACTGGAAGGAAAAGCACCACGTGCGAGGAAAACGTGCATGCAGAGGAGGAAAGAATACGAGGCATGCATGCAAGAAGACCTAAACATGCTAGGGTTATGGTTTTGGTAAGAATATATAATGGCTAGTAATCCAAGAACATGTATAAATAGGTACCTAGGAGGTATAGGTAGGGGTTCTCAGTGTGAAGTTGGGAGTTGGTTATTGTTGGTCTTTGGTCATTGTTACCATGCTTTCAAAGACCGATTTTCTATAGAATCCAATATATTTTGTAAGTTGTTGAGATAAGGAGAGGAACTAAGGCGGATCTTGAGGGTTAGATCGCAGGCTAAGGAGCCTGGTGTGATCTAGTCTGCCTCATTGTAATATCTCGACCTGTGTTGATGGAGAGTTGTAATGTGCATGGCGTTGTAGTTTTGGAACCAAACTAATAAAAGAACCAAACTGCTAAATCTTTGTGGATGTAGCACAGGAGGGGTGAACCATGGTAGACCCTGTGTTATGTGACTGAATATGTTGCATCCCTTTTGTTGTTGATGATTATATGTTAGACTAATGAATGAATGAATTAGTTAGATCTGATATTTTACATGGATGAGTAAGAATGACAGATTAATAAAGATAAGTTGAATGTTAGATTAAATAAATGAAGACTACAAAGTTTATTCGCATATCCCCACTCATTTCATAGGCTGCAAGCACCTGAGTGTTGTAGCCACCCATAAGAACTATCTCGAGTGAGACTGGGAAGTGCACCCTGTGTGTTGTGTTTCCTTCTGGTTTGCGAGGATGACCGATAGTTTTAGGGGGATTTTGTTGGAACCCATAGTATATCTGAAACTGGGTCATCCTAATAATGGTAGCAAGAGTTAAGTCTAACCAACAATATCTTTTCTCTTCATATACTCCTCCAAAACCCTAATTCATTGTTGACCTCTATTTTTAGCTCCATCACTTATGCACCCCTCTATTTTTAGCTTAAATCACTTAAAGGATGATTTTACCCACTTTTCACTTAATGTCACTTTCTAATTATAAGGCTCTCTAGTGAAATGGCATTAAATGACCCTGTTTTTCCCCTGTTCCTCCTTGGATATAGTCTAACAAGGATGTTTAGACTACTCATACCTCCTCTCAGGATATCCTACTCGAAAAAGGACATTACAATCCTCCCTTCCCGAGATTGATTTCCCTCAAGCAATAACTATCTAGGGTGTTGCAAAATCTGCACGCTCTCCCAAGTAGAATCCTCTATTGGAAGCCCTGTCCATCTAACCAAACACTCCCTAATGACCCTTCTCCTCAACCTACACTCTCAGAACTCCAGTACATCCTTAGGAACCAACTCCAACTGCCCCTCCTCATCCAAAGGGAAAATATCCTCTAAAGTGTTGATGAATTGTCCCACTTTTTTCTTGAGACAAGAAACGTGGAACACATTATGAATCTGGATCCCCTCTGGTAGATCTAAATCATAGGAAACTTCGCCTACCCTGCGTATGATCCTGTAATTCCCATAGAACCTAGGCTTGAGCTTCTCCACCCCACTCTTCTTCAGATATGACTGCATGTAAGGTTGTAACCTCAGGAATACCCGATCCCCAACCTTGAATCTATGCTCTTTCTTGTGTCATTATGCACTCACCTTCTGCCTATTCCGTGACATCTGTAGAATCTCTTTGAGTACTTTGAAAATCTCCTGACCCTCTACTATCCATCCTTTGGCTTTCGTATCCCCGCTATCTCTGAAAAACAAGTCAATCAAAGTGGGAGCATCATACCCATATAATTATTGGAAGGGGGTCATGCTGATGGACATGTGGAAAGTGATGTTGTAATAGTTCCCCCCAAGATGTAGCAACCTTACCCATGCTCTTTGTTGTCCGCTCACATAGTTCCTCAAATAACCCTCAACCCACTTGTTGACTCTCTTCTTCTTCCCATCACTCTGGGGATGGTAACGGGTGCTAGGTGCCAACTCTTTCCCCACCAATATGAATAACTCCCTCCAAAACATGCCAATGAACCGACTGTCCCTATCACTGACGATGTTCTGTGGCAACCCATGAATTCTAAAAACCTCTCTAAAGAATAGCTATGCCACCTGTACTACGATTTAATCTATCAGAATGGCATAGAAATGCGCAAACTTGGTCAATATGTCGACCACCATATAAATACAATTCTTACCCTAAACCTTGGATAGGCCTGTAATGAATTATGTGGATATGCTTTCCCATTTCAACTCCGGAATGGAAAGTGGATGGAGTAACCCAGATGGAAGAGTTTGCTCTGACTTATTTTGATGACAAGTCACACACTCACTGATATGTCTCATCACATCCTGTTTGAGACCCTTCCAAGAGAATCTCTCTCTCACCTGCCTGTAGGTTTTGAAAAATCCGCGATGGCTTGCTAGTGGAGAGTCATGTACTGCGGCCAAAATATTCTCCCTCAAACCTAATCCCCACACTAGGTAGACTCAATATTTGTAGAATATGACATCATTGATGACTCTGTACATGTTTTCATGTACCTTCCCATCCAATACCTCACAAGTGAACTTGTTCTTGGAATATTCCGCTAACAAGTGGGATTTCCAATCTGTTGAAATATCCATCAAGGAACAAGTTGTTAGTCTCCTAGACAGTGCAGCTGCCACAATGTTCTTCTTACCCTTGATATACTCTATGTCAAAATCAGAGGCCCATACCTTTGTCACCCACTTCTTCTGACACTCACTGAGATGTTTCTTCTCAAGGAAGTACTTCAAATTGTTATGGTCTATCTTGACCACAAATTTTTTGTCCACCAAGTATTGTCTGAATTTGGTCAATGCATGCATAATTGCAAGCATTTCCTTGTCATAGATCAAGTACATCCTCTCGGCCTGACTAAGATTATGGATCTCAAATATAATGGGGTTTCCTCCCTGCATCAACACTACTCTGATACCCTCTCTCGATGCATCAGACTCCAATACAAATAGTAGCATGAAGTCCAACAATGCTAATACTGGGCATGTGCCCATGACTTCCTTCATGTGGTAAAATTCCTTCTGTGACTCATCATTCTAGATGACGACCCCCTTTCTTTTGATATCGGTGAGTGGTGCCCCCAACTATGAAAAAACCCTCACAAACCTCACGTAATAGATTCATATCCCAAAGAAAATCCTCAACAATGTCATGTTCTTAGGTGTTGGCCAATCCAAAATGGCCATTATCTTCTCCTGGTTCACCTGTACCCCCTATGCACTGATAATGTGGTGCAAGTATAGTATCTATGTCATGCCAAACTCACACTTTGACTCCTTGGCATATAGTGATTGTGACCCCATGATGTTGAGTACCTCATCCAAGTGCCTTAGGTGTTCCTACCATGTCTTGTTGCATACCAAGATGTCATGGAAGAATACCAATACTGACTTCCTCAAGTGATCTCGGAATATATGGTTCATGCAAGAATGAAACATTGTTGGTGCATTGGTTAGCCCAAATGGCATAACCAGAAACTCAAAATGTTTGTAGTGGCATCGAAATTTCATCTTCTCTATATCCTTCTCTCGAATGTTGATCTGATGATATATGGAGCGTAGATCAATCTTAGAGAAGAAAAATGCTCCATGCAGTTCATCCATCAACTCATCGATTCATGGGATAGGATACGTATTTTTTATGTTTTTATTTTTCAAAGCACGGTAATCTATAAACATCCTCATGGTACCATCCTTCTTCACAACTAAGAAAATTGAAGAAGCGAATGGGTTGTTGTTGGGTTTGATGTGTCTCATCGCTAGAAATTACTTGATTGGTTTCTCTATCTCATCCTTGAACCTAATAGGTTGTTTTAATAATGGGTTTAGCACCCTCCTCCAACTCAATGGTGTGCTCAAAACCCCTATCTGATGGTCTCCCTGGAGGAATCTGACCAAAAACCTATTGACGCTAACTCAACAAAGTCTTGTTCTCTATTTGATACTGTTGTTGTCCATTTGAATCCCTTTGAGTGGTGATTAAACACTTTGATGCATATGTTACTTCCCCATGCTCGAAGATTCTCTCCATCCTCTTGGTTGAAACTGTCATGGGTGCCCCTCTCGACATGCCCCTTAATACAATCCTCTTCCCCTCATTGTCTTTGAACTCCATCTCAATGCTTTGGTAGTTGGTCAAGATCTTACCCAAGGTGATCAACCACTAGACTCCCAACACCACATATGTGTCAGATAGGTCAATTACATAAAATATACCTCTCATGGTGTAGTTACCTAGCTTTACCTCCAAGTCTGGGACTCTGTCTACACACTCCATTGTGTGTCCATCTGCTATTCTAACATCAAACCTGTAAAAATCCTCTGTCTGACATGCTCACCTCGATACTAATGCAGGGTCAATGAAGTTGTGGGTTTCCCCACCATCTATCAGGGATATTTCCCGTTGTCCCTAGATAGTCCCTCTAATCCTGAGGGTGTCATACCTAGGAATACCAGAAAGGGTTTACATGACTCCTCCCTTTGTCGATGCCCATCTATTAGCCTTCTCATGAGGTTGTGGCACTACCGGTGGTTGGGCCACTACCGATGTCGGTGGTATCCTTGGAGGTTGCTCCTCCGCATGTGATGGCTCCTCCTCCAAGCTAGTGGATCCACTATCATCTTCCTCCTCATCACTTTCTGCTACCACCTCAACGTAATGGATCTCTCCCTTTCCCATGAACTTGTGGACAAGAATGCAAGGGTCTTTTTATTTGAAGCATATATTTTTCCTCATAAGCTCACACCTTGTATCATTATCCAACTTCTCCTTACCCTTCCACTCTCTCCAAAATGGTTTCCTATCCCGGCCCTTCTATGGTACAAAGTGTTTGGTAAAATTTTTGCTTTTCAGCACTGAGTCTGCTAGGTGTCTAGTGTGTAGGATGGCATCCTGTAATGTGTGAGGTCTGTAGGAATTCACCCATAATCTCAAGGGTTAGAACCTACAATCTGTGAAAAGCATGATCAATATGGGATCTAAAATATTTGTCACTGCCACGGCTACCCTCTGAAACTCAATGATGAATACCTCTGGTGTGTCAATTTGTATCAACTAGGCTAAATATCTTAAGTGGATATCTGGATCCCTCCTGTCAAACCTGTCCATGAGACGCTCTGTGAACTCCCTGTAAGACATGATGTGACTGTGACCCAGTGTCACTAGTCCATGATGCCACCATTCATGTGCCTCACCCTCTAAATGCAAGGTAGTGAAATTAATGGCCTCAATTTATGTCATTTGGTTGAGCTTGTAGTATGTGTCCATTTTCTGTACCCAAGCTCTGGCAGTGGATTTGGACGATCCATCGAAAGAAGGTATAGTGAGTTTACCTACTTTTCGGATGAAATATATGTTCTTCCCCTATTGATGTTGATTGTGTCCTCCCCTATGAGGTTCTCTAGGATAGTTCTTGAGTTTGAGTCCACAATACTCAATCGGATGGTCCCAGTGTTGCATACTCTCTCTTGTACTCAACGATGTCATCTTCCTATGTAGTATGCCTCAGTGCTACTGGTTGTTATATTGCTGCTAGAGGTACCCTCTCAAACCTAGGGAATAGTGGCTTTTGATCCTACTAGATGAAGTGTATGTGCGAGTAGGAGAATGGGGTCTACTCCTTGTCCATGAGTTCCTTTTTGTAGCATGAGGAGAATTTGTGCCTGAAATGCTCCCTACATTTAATCTATCGGCCATCTGTGCCAATGATTGAGTCATGGTCTGCTGATTGATCACCAAATTGCTATTAACCTACATGAAGGTTGCATTTGGGTCCACAGGTTCTTTGCCACTACCTTCTGGCCTTTCATACCTATCTCCCATCATCTTCTCTGCCTCAAGCTCTACCCTTCTCTCTGCTTCCCTATGTGCCTCTTCCTCTTCCTCTGAACTGGGAGGAAAGGGGAGATAATATTCCCTTCTTTCCCTGCATCTGTTGTAAGTGACATATTCGTCACCTATGTTCTCATGACCCTCTGGGTTCTTTGATCAACTCATTGAAACTTTATTCACGGGATGGCAGGACTAAAGCTATGATACCACTGTAATATCCCTAAATCAACAGACCAGAAAATAGGTCTCGATTGTTGATTCTTTTCTACCGGAACGGATACACTTTAGGTTTCTGGATGTGTTTAGTAACTATGTCTTAAAATGCATGGTGATTTGGAATTTGGGTTCAAGTAGAATAGTTGTTTAACAATATATATAATTAAATATGCAATAACTAAAGATCATAGAACAACTGGAATTAATGTATTATGAAATAGGATCGAGTAAAATACCACATGCGGTGAAATAAATTGAATCTCTTGGCTAGATCAAAGCTATATGGATCTTAGCCGGAATATAATAATGAAACTAAATAAATAATAACTAGAATAAAAAAAATTATGTTGAATCAATGGATGAGCGATATGAACCGTTGCATGCTACGAAAACTCACACAACAACTACTGCAAGACTGGAATGTTCGCCCTGGTGGCTAAACTCCTCGGATCAAACTAAAATATTTCCCAAACAATGCCCCCTGACCTCCAACACCCTCTTAGTGTCTGTTGGGTTGAATATCAGCCCTTTGATGATCTGATGAACCCTGGATGGCATCCCCTAGGGGGGTTGTGCCCCTCCTTTGGCCAACTATTGTTCCCTAGTGATTCCACCATCAGAATTTGGTTGTATGTGTCTCAAACTTAGTGCCCTGGTATCCTTTGTAATGTGTTGGAATGGTTTCTCCAGATCTGGTCTAGTGAACTCTCTCAAAGGAAACCCTTCCCAAGTGTTGCGCCCTCACTAAACAAATGTTGGTCCCTACATGATTTCTCTATCAGAATCTGGTGAATAATGTCTCAAAAGGTGCACCCTTCCTTCCTCTCAATTGGGTCGAAAGGGAATCTTTGGATTCTCCCTGGTTGGGACAAGCTAAATCTTTGTGTCTCTTCAACTCACACGCCCTCAACCAAGATAAGTGTGCCCTAGCTTCCTGAACCTGTATAATTGTCGTTGTAAATCGATGGAAGATTTGAATGATCTCCCTGGTGACTAGGGTGTGTCTCTCAACACCGAAATCAACCTCTGGGTGTCTTCCTTCTGGAATCCATAGTCTCCATCGATTCCTCTGAACCAATGTATTCTCCTCAGAGATCAAACTGTCAAATCATAAGATGCATAATGAGGAATTAGGTCACGTTTCTCTTCATATACTCCTGAAAAAACCTAATTAGTTGTTGACCTCTATTTTTAGCTCCATCATTTATGCACCCCTCTATTTTTGGCTTAAATCACTTAAAGGGCGCTTTTACCCACTTTTCACTTTTGAATTATAAGGTTCTCTAGTGAAATAACATTAAATGACCCGGTTTTCCCTTGTTCCTCCCTATCTATAGTCTAACATGGATGTTTAGACTACTCAACCCTCCTCTCTAGAGATCCTACTCGGAAAGGGACATTACATGGAAAAATCTATCAAGTGGAGGCACTAGGAAAGCTTTGGGCAAAGGCTTTGGGATGGAAGATTGCCAAACTTTCTTTAGGGCACGAAAGAGGATTCAAAATTCTCCTTGACAATGACACCAAAATATTATCACACAAACTATATAGGTTTGGAAAATCCTGAACCAATCCATGAGATGGCGATAACTATGGGAGAGTTTACCCACTTTCACCTTAGATAAACCCTCCCCTCGCTTTAGTGAAGGAGAAATCCAACATAAGGGGGGGATCCCAGGTGATCCTAGGGGGAAATGAGATGGAAAGTGAGGTTATGGAAGTGAAGCCCCTCCAGGTCAAACTACTAAGTGAAGGATGGCTCGACAATGAGTCTCGGAGATGGTCAATTCTTTCCAAGTGCTTGAGTACTTGTGGAGGAAAGTTGTACCTACCCGAGACATAAGAAAATACAAGATACGAGCCAAATAATATAAAAGAAAAGAAAGTGAAACTTACTATCCCAATTAGAATTAGTATATAGTGATATATATCAACAATGAAATGAATAAAATATCTTCTAAACAAGTTACTAAAATCCAAGAAAATATGCAAGAGATTAGCTAGCAATTACTAGTGTAACTCAAGTTTGATAGCACAAGACTTTAGCAACAATTAAAGGATTTTAGGTACATGTATTGAAGAGATATTATTGCAGCCTTATGGCTGTAGCATACAATTGCTACAACAAATATTTTAAACCACTTAAACTTGCAAGTAAACCACCCAAAAAAAGCACAAGAACTAGTATATTAATTATGGCATCCTTCTAGAAAATTTTAATGGTTGAAATGAGAGTAAAGTGAAATCTTTAAAGTGAATTGTTAGATCCCTAATGGTTGTAGCTTCAGTTTATAACAACAATAATATTTATTTGGGAAAATATGATGCCCTAGGGGCATAAGAAAGTTAATAGCATGTAGAATTGATTGCACTTTAAACAATTTGAAAATCTCATAAAAACACGTTACCCAATGCAAGTAATTTTATTTCTCCAATGAAAATTTCAGATTAGTTCCTTTAAACTATTGGGTAAATGGAGTCTTTTGTTGTAAGAGTTATATCCACAATATCCCTAGGGTGTAAACCCTTTTACTCCCTAGGGAATGCAAATCAAACTTAGGTAAATCTAGGAGAGTGTACACCCTTGTACTCCTCCTAGAAACCTTGCAATAAATGACTTGTCAACTAGAAAATGAGATGAAACTTGATGGACGTTGTATGCACTCATACTCCTATTTTTTCAACCAATAACAATTATGAAACAAGCAAGAATACCTAACAATTGCATATTTTCCTTACCAATTCCAAGAGAGATGCAAGATAAAACCCTAGTTCACCAAGCAATGACCATTCATAAGCAAGAGAAAAGACCTCCAAGAGGTGCACACCACCTTAGCTCTACAAATCACTAAGAGAGTTCACCATAAGACATTTGCACAAGAGAGAGAGACAGATCAAATTGCCCAAAAAAGGCACAAATTTCAACCAAATAGTCTTGTCACAATGGAATAGCTATGATATAATGACAAGAATTTAATCTCTATCTATATGACAATGAGTCCACTTAATCTTAATGTAACCACAAAGTAAGATGTCAACAACCCTTACTTTTCCCTTTAACATCATTAAATTCAAATTTAACTTTAAAAATGCACATAACAAACCCTAATTAAGATGACGTCAACCCTATAAAAGGTGACATTTTGACACCTTTTGCAAATCGTTAAAGTAAAGAATGGAAGTGGTTGGGCCTTCTAGGGCCTCCCTCTCATGCGCCCTCCGAGAAAGGGGGTTGCTTCTCGCACTAAGACCTGATTGCACTTTTAAAGATTTGAGATTTGAATTTGTTTTGTATTTTTTCATATTTGATAATAAAATTAATATGAATTTATCTATTCTCTTAAAACTGTCTAGAAATAAATTTTGTAGACAATTGAAATATCTAACCTTTGAAACTTAGACATTCGTGAAGCCTCTCATGCATTGCCTCTATCGTACCTATTCTTTAAATTAAAATTATTTGTTTAATTTCAATTTTATTCCTAAATTTATGGCTTTTTATTCTTCTCTTTTCTTTCTTATTATTGATGTTAGTAATTTATTTTTTTATTATTGATAGTAGTAACTTGGTACTAGTAACTTATTGTTTATTGTTTATCTCTAATAATTATTATTTATTATTTTTACTTTTATTAAACTTTTTTTCTTCTTCCACTTGGAACTTTCAAAGTTTCAAAATTGTTTAATTAATTTATATTTAAAAAATAATAAATTTATCTCTTAAATATTATTACAAATAAATTATATAAATTAATTTTATTATTATTATTATTATTATTATTATTATTATTTATTTATTAAATTTTTATAAACTTATATATATGAATGATAAAGCCAAAATTAAGATATATCTACCTCTTAAACATTGTTACACACGACAAGTTAAATTTCTTGAATAAACTTATAACTGAAAAATAATTTATTTTTTATTATTCTTATTTATTAAATCCAGCTTCAGCGGGTCCCTCCTCAGCTCAACGAATACCACTTACTCTTTCAGATACAAAAGAAGCCCTGATTAGAGTGATGTAATGGGCAGTATTTGCTTGTCAGTGCTAGCAGATGATGAAGAAGTTCTATCTGCGTCTTCATTATTGSTCTGAATCCGTTAAAACCTACGCTCCAATCTCAGCTTATGTGTTGATAACCCTTTGATGGTGGGCAACATTAGAACTTGACTGCAGCTGTCACATTGCTGTGCTAAAAATATTTCTATTATTTTACATTTGAAATGAAGCAAGTTGAAGATCAGTGGATGTGTTTTACTAACAGTGCAGTGGATAAACTACTTTGGATGGGTTTTACGAACAGTGCATGTCATAATTCAGGTCTAACACCTATGAGTCTGTTAAAGTTGTGATATGCATGCAACATAAACTAATTTGAATGGTTTTACCAACAGTGCATGTCAGTATCCATAACTTTAATGGATTTTACCAACTGTGGAATGCAGCGAGCTGTGGAATGCATGCAATTGCTAATTATGCACTTATGCACAATTGCTAATTATACACTGAATTTGATGTAAATTTCATTTAAATAAGCAAACAGGACCCGTTCGTGGGCAAAGTAACTTCCCAGCTCTTCTCAGCTTTTAGCACTCGATGAGAAATCTAAAGTGGATTCTGAAAGAACAGAGATCAATGGGGACGGTGCAGCAACAGGTATTTATTTTCTTACATATTTTACTCAATATCCCAGGAAACCACCCGCAATATAGATTATAAACCATCACCTTTTTTTTCTCAAAACCACCTGTAACATATATTACTAATAAAGCTTATTGAATATTTCCATCAAATATGTAGTGAAGCCCATCGACCTATCTTTTCTGATTCACTTTAGAGAAAACTAAGAAGGGGAGTGTTATTAATCTTTGAAGCACTCCTCAACAATTACATCAGAGACAGATCTACTGGTTTTGCAGTCATGGTTGACGACTATCCATCTATTTGCTTGAAGCTTCCCTACGGTTTCTTGGGTCATCTGGACCAGACTGAGTTTTAGCCCTTCTCATCAAAGGTGTGATCCCGACTCGGCTAATCGTTAGCTTTGTTAGCTACGGTACGACTAGGGATCGAAAAACCTAAGACCTTTTTCCAGTGTTATTCCAGCTAGGTCTTCGGAACGTAGTTATTCCAGATTATTCCAGCCAGACCTACTTTCTTTCTTTCTTTTTTTTTTGTCATTTTTTTCGTTTGATTTTGCAAGAAATTCAGTGATGAATGATTGGATATGTAGATTTGAGTGGTCAAGTTTGTATAATCTGAATGATGCAGAGGTTTTTCAGCAGGCTGAATTTATTTATGCATTTAGAAAGACAATTTATACAACAGAAAATAGAGATTTTGTCCAAATTTGCATTGCCTAATTCTGTCCAATTCCTGCTAAAAAACCCAAAAGGTGAACTTTTAGCCAACTCTTAGAAAAATCAGTAACTCAATCAGAATTATCTACACTAAACTTAGGTTCAAATTCGATTGACTGCCATTGTTAGATCTAAACTCTATTGGCTTCCATCCCCAATCATGAACAAGGTTGGGCTTTTAAAGATTTGAATTCGATTTATATTTAAAAAAAAAAGATATTTAATAAAATTGAAGTTAAAAGGAATCTATTTCTCAAAACATTACTATATATATAGTGTAAATCTATATATACCTGTGCAAATCTATTTCCTGATTTATTATGCATGGAGAGGGATGAAATCTCTCAAGGTACAAACTTTTCTTTAAGTTTTCTCAATTTAAAAAAAAAAAAATCTTGAAATAGGATAGATTTACAGTGATTCTACATACACAACTTATCAAGTTTATGTTGAGCACCAAAGAATTACCCATTTCCCACTACTGAAATGTTTTAAATAGTAATGTAGATCTATCTTAACTCCAACTTTTGAGAAGCATCAATTATATTTTTTTTTCATAAATTTTTATAAACTTATATTTTTAAATTTATAAATTTAATTTATATCATAATAATAATAATAATAATAATAATATATTTTTAAAATCACTATCAAACAAACAAAGCATCAAAATCAAAATTAATATATAAAACCCCTTTTAATATATTTTTAAAATGTTGATAATTCATATATCTACCTCAAACAGTAGTCACATCATGAAAAGTTAAATGTATTGAATTAACTTGCAACTTAATTTTATTTTTTTTATTGTTCTTATGTATTATATCTCGGAGAATTTCTGACCTTTTATAATAAGATATTGCTTTTTATCTTCATGTGTGCGCTGATGCTTTGTGTATCTGGTGTTGTACTGTGGATATGAAGTCTACAAGATTGAGCACGTTCGAGGATTATGTACAAATTGGCGTGCCCATGATTGCATTCATAGTGATCACTTTTTGGCTCTTGTTTCATTGCTTCTGCAGCATAAGAAGTGACTTTGAGGAGGACAATGATTCAGCTTCAGAGTCGGCTGGTGTATCTTCCCCTCAAATGTCTGAGCAACCGATGAATGCTTTTCCAGCTCCAGCCTCAGCTCAACTAATACAACTTACACAACTTGATTCTTTCAAATATAAAAGAAGCCCTGAGAGTGATGTAATGTGCAGTATATGCTTGTCACTGCTAGCAGATGATGAAGAAGTTCGAATGCTTCCAAAGTGCAATCATTACTTTCACAAAGGATGTATAGACGTATGGCTTTCTTTGAAACCCACATGTCCTCTATGCCTTACTCCAGTCGACTTCGTTGCACAACAACAACCAGAGCAAAAATGTAGGAATAATTGCCATTCTTCAACGTTGGTAATAGGAAGCTCATAACTCTAATTCTAACGGTACTTTGTTATAATATTGTAACATCTGAAAGTTTTCTGGGGGCAGTTCAATTGGCAAGTGCTTTTTATATGAAGTGTTATGTTTGATGAGATTTCGAGTTTAGGGGTATAAGTATATTATCTATAGGTTATAGTGGTAGCTGTCTGAATTAGTTTAATTGGCAAATGCCTTGATATGAAATGCTATATTTTATGAGAACCTATGACACCTGGAGGTTCTAGTGGTAGTTTCAGCCAGATACAAAAAAAAAATATTATAACATCGACAGATAATAAGCCTTGACTGTAGAAGTTGTCATGTGAGAGCATAGACTGTCTAATTGTACCTTCTACTTTTTAACATACAAATGTAGAAGATGTCATGTGAACTGAAAAGCAGGGGCAAAGCATTTTTGGTTCTGTTGAAACAAAAAAAAAATATTGTAACATCTGCAGATTATGAGCATTGACTGTAGAAGTTGTCATGTGAGAGCATAGACTGTCTAATTATACCTTCTATTTCTTAACATATAAATGTAGAAGATGTCATGTCAACTGAGAAGCAGGGGCAAAGCATTTTTGGTTCTGTTGACACTTGCTGTAGTAGAAAATGCAGACAAATTCTGCGTTACATTCACATGTCATTTGAGTTCAAGCAGCGGAAACAACAGAGAATCAAGTTGTTTCTACTGGTTCATGTAATATAATAGAGAATTTGCAAAATGCATAGCAAATTTTGAGTCCTAGACCTAACAAAAAGACATCGTATTGTTAATGAAAAACTAATTGTAATGATATTTTTTAACTACATATTCTACAGCTTTCCATAAAACTAATTACAATGAATCTTTATTATGTAATTATGTTCTTAAGATTCTTATTGTTCCTAAAGAAAAATTATTAAATAAATCATTTTTATAATAATATTTTTAATTTTTTAATATAAGATAATATTATATTTTTTATTTTTAATATGGAATAATGTGATTTCATGTGAATGGCCAGAAAAGGGTAACAGTTTTTTTCCAATCTTTGTTATAGGCATATTATGGTAATTACAAGTTTAAGATTGTTTTAAAATATTTAAAGAGTTTGTTATAAAGTGAATGTGGATGGCCAGAAAAGGATAACAGTTTTTTCCAATCTTTGTTATATACTTATTATGGTAATTACAAGTTTAGGATTGTTTTAAAAGATTTAAAGAATTTTTTATAAAGAGAATGACATAAGAGGGAATAGTTTTTAAAAACTTATTTTTTATATTTATTTAAATGTAATGAAAATGAAAGTATTCAAATTAACTATTATGGTTTTTTTTTTGAGTTAGGAAGGTGTTAATTTAAAGGAAAGAACATATTCTCTTACATACTAGAGTTTGGACTTGCATTTTTTTTTAATGAATGCATCCCTCTTTTCAATCATTGAACTACAACTTAAATTATTTATTTTAATCATTGAACTACAACTTAAATTATTTATTTTATATTACTTTATTTGTTTATATGGTGGTGTTTTTAGGTTAGACCAAGGTTTTAATTTTAAGATTATTTATTGCTATTTTTTATCTTTAAATTTCATTTAATGTTATCAATATTATTAATTTAATCTTTTTGTGTTCTAATAGTTAAGTTAGGCTTAGAAATTTAAAATGCAACCTTTTTTGAACATGTGGTGGTTAGTGGTCATACTATACTATATGCAAAATGTATGCCCTTGTTCAACTTAACAATTTATAATTATATTCTTCAATCAAATAAATGAGATAGAGGCTAGTTCATTTTTCAGTTTAGAAGGTATAAAATTGTTTTGGATTGACTCAATTTTATTCCAAACTTAACAATTTATAATTATATTTTTCAATCAAATGAATGAGATATAGGATAGTACATTCAATTTTAAGTTTATAAGGTATAAAATTGTTTTGGATTGGTTCAATTTTGTTCCAAGACTCTCTACAAATGTTGCAAGCTCAAACATTATAGGTGTGTATAATAGAATAATTGCAAGCTCAAACTTTATAATTGTGTAGAATAGAATAATTGTAATAACAACCAGCGATTTCCCTTGTCTTTGCAAAGATACACCATAAAAAATAAGGAAGATTGCTTAACTTATTTGTCAACAAAACTATGTTTTACCATAGTATAGTATAGTTCGTATAATAATATATATATATAAGAAGTGATATCGATTCAACTAATCTAATAATTAAACTAAGTAACTATACTATATATGTTCTTATGAGATTTTGAGTATAATTTTAATAAGGTGAAATATAATAACCAAAATATGACTTAATCATGAATTTAAGTTCATTATTGTAATTTTAAAAATTGGGAAAATGTCCTTGTAACTCAAATTAGTTTGCTAGATGATCTTTGTGTTTATCATACTTCTACTTAAGAGTCTATGTTTAATAACAAGATTGCAAATTGAGTTCCCTATTATTCATCTTTCTACTCAGGAAGATAAATTTAAATTAACACCTTCAAAAGTTATAGAACATATCTCAACCACCTCCTTGGGAACAAGACAAGAAGTGCAAATTCTCTCTAACAGTCATTTCTATGACATGCACATCATGTTGACTTATGTAAGTAGAAGTCCACTCTAGTACAATTTCATTCATGGCATGCTCATTATACTTTACTTCTCCTTCAACCTAAGTGAAACCTAATAAAGAAAAACGTTAAGAAAAAGAGAGAATGCATCATCTTCTTTATGGGAGGAATAACAATGACACTAAATATCATATTGAATTGAGATTCTAAGCCATATTTAATTTGATACTTTTCTCAAGCCTTTTTGCAAGTGGTAAGATAAAAATTATCTTTCGAGAGGTAGGCCCCCCAAGAAGAAGTGTCATTCTTCATAATTTTACATCCCAAAGATGAGCGAAGACCTTGAATCATTGCAATCAATTTCAAATTAAAAAAAAAATTCAAAATACATATTTAACTGCTATGTTTAAAAACATTGTTAATGTCTTTAAGAATTGTCACTATTTTCTTATTAGTCAAGTCCTCAGTCAAAAAGGTTCCTAGAGCATCGTACAAACAATGTCCCACAAATTGCTAGTTGTCAGTAAAAAAAATTACATCACACCACACCATGATTATAGAACCAAACACATGATTTTACTCTTATATGCACAAGGATGTCACAATTTCTATTCCAGAGGAGGATTAAATTTGATGGCTAAAGTGCTAGCCACTATTGTGAATGTATTTTGATCACACGTGATAGGATAAATCATTTTAAAAGCCTAAACATGTCACACCCAAGAATCTCAAGAATGCCATCAAACAACTTAACACTTTTTTAGTGTTATTTTTTTTCCTCAAATTGCATTTGACAATCAATGGTAAGGGAAAATTTCCATAAAAAAATTAAAGTTAATTAATAGTGACCATCAAATCAAATAAATAACATCACCTTGACCATAATTACTATCCAATTAATAAATGTTGGCAATGATCAACTTCCAACATAGACATCTACATAAATATGAAACTATTTGAAATGGATCTCAATCTTTAGTAGGGTGATTCCAATTGTGACAGATGAAAAATATAATCCCAAAATCAACTAAGAAGGATCCAAGACAATGTCTTGTAAGGTGGTTCCAACCCTTATGGGTGAAAAATATAACCCTAAAATCCAGCAAGAACGATCTAAGACACTAATGAGTACTGCATGGTTGGATGGGATACTTGTTCACAATTAAATACAAATGAGAATTAGATGGATGGATGAGACACATGTTCACAATTAAATACAAAAGAAGAGATCAATAAATATGAGCAATTGAGATGACTTAAAATGTCATATTATGCCTATGACATAAAAATGTTGAAAATGATTTTTTTTATTAATATTATAATAACTATGTCATATGTGGATATGTAACCTTTCTTAATAGACATATTGGCATCCATAGTAATGCCTTTAGTGGCATAGATCCCATCCTTACTAGAAATATATTGTTTCCACATAAATCTTATACACATGTACACCAAAATATTTGTATTAACAATTAAAATAGATACCTCAACAATGGTGTACGTATATTACACAAATTATAAATACTTGTAATATACACTAGATGAGTGCGAGCTAATGATGGTCTCTCATGACACATTAGTGCAATGGAAACATGGAAAAAAAAATAATGTGTTAATATGAAGGGATGATTCGAGGTACTTTCACAATGAATTTGAATATGGTGTAAAAAATGAAATGTAGGAAATTGAGTTAGCATTTGAAATACATAATTTTTATTTATAGGATTTTTGTATGACTGTTAGTGCAGGTATTGAGTACCTAAATGATAGAATTTCCTTAAATGAATTTGTACAATTGTAGAGAATGATTTTGTCACACATCAAAATGTCACAATTAAATGCCACATCTATTTATGCCTAAGTGTC
>JASDQU010101598.1:50372-63305 GCA_032191745.1 Picea mariana | reverse complement strand
AAAAAAAAAATTCAAAATACATATTTAACTGCTATGTTTAAAAACATTGTTAATGTCTTTAAGAATTGTCACTATTTTCTTATTAGTCAAGTCCTCAGTCAAAAAGGTTCCTAGAGCATCGTACAAACAATGTCCCACAAATTGCTAGTTGTCAGTAAAAAAAATTACATCACACCACACCATGATTATAGAACCAAACACATGATTTTACTCTTATATGCACAAGGATGTCACAATTTCTATTCCAGAGGAGGATTAAATTTGATGGCTAAAGTGCTAGCCACTATTGTGAATGTATTTTGATCACACGTGATAGGATAAATCATTTTAAAAGCCTAAACATGTCACACCCAAGAATCTCAAGAATGCCATCAAACAACTTAACACTTTTTTAGTGTTATTTTTTTTCCTCAAATTGCATTTGACAATCAATGGTAAGGGAAAATTTCCATAAAAAAATTAAAGTTAATTAATAGTGACCATCAAATCAAATAAATAACATCACCTTGACCATAATTACTATCCAATTAATAAATGTTGGCAATGATCAACTTCCAACATAGACATCTACATAAATATGAAACTATTTGAAATGGATCTCAATCTTTAGTAGGGTGATTCCAATTGTGACAGATGAAAAATATAATCCCAAAATCAACTAAGAAGGATCCAAGACAATGTCTTGTAAGGTGGTTCCAACCCTTATGGGTGAAAAATATAACCCTAAAATCCAGCAAGAACGATCTAAGACACTAATGAGTACTGCATGGTTGGATGGGATACTTGTTCACAATTAAATACAAATGAGAATTAGATGGATGGATGAGACACATGTTCACAATTAAATACAAAAGAAGAGATCAATAAATATGAGCAATTGAGATGACTTAAAATGTCATATTATGCCTATGACATAAAAATGTTGAAAATGATTTTTTTTATTAATATTATAATAACTATGTCATATGTGGATATGTAACCTTTCTTAATAGACATATTGGCATCCATAGTAATGCCTTTAGTGGCATAGATCCCATCCTTACTAGAAATATATTGTTTCCACATAAATCTTATACACATGTACACCAAAATATTTGTATTAACAATTAAAATAGATACCTCAACAATGGTGTACGTATATTACACAAATTATAAATACTTGTAATATACACTAGATGAGTGCGAGCTAATGATGGTCTCTCATGACACATTAGTGCAATGGAAACATGGAAAAAAAAATAATGTGTTAATATGAAGGGATGATTCGAGGTACTTTCACAATGAATTTGAATATGGTGTAAAAAATGAAATGTAGGAAATTGAGTTAGCATTTGAAATACATAATTTTTATTTATAGGATTTTTGTATGACTGTTAGTGCAGGTATTGAGTACCTAAATGATAGAATTTCCTTAAATGAATTTGTACAATTGTAGAGAATGATTTTGTCACACATCAAAATGTCACAATTAAATGCCACATCTATTTATGCCTAAGTGTCATAAAGTGTCCTATGCACCTTATTAAGCGCCGCATGCACTTTGTGAAGTGTTGTATGCACCTTAGTAAGTGTCGTGTGCACTTTTCTAAGTGTCACCACCATTTTTCATAATCCTTAAACCACAGTGAATTAGAAAACACTAAGAAAATGCTAAAACATGACCATGTTTCCTAAGTTTTGAGCCATGTTTGACCACTAATTCCCCCCTACCCTTATATAGGGAGTGTTCACGCTCCCTAATGAACTGTCTGGGAGTGTTAGTAATGATTTGTGGCCAATATTAGGGGATAATTAGTCTTGATAAGGTCAACCCACCTTCTTCTGAGGGAAAATCCCGAGATATTTTTGAGTGGTTATGGTCGAAGGATGAATTATGAACTGGAGTCATCCATATTCCCTCCATTTTTGGAAACCATTATGGTAGTTGTTTGTTGTCTCCCTTGAAAATGACACATGTTTTTGTCTCATCTTTAAGTTGGGTAATTTTCTTGTCTCTGAGTCATACCAATTCTATGTGTCGTTATACTTTTTCACTCCAGTTGAAGAGTGCTCTGGCTATCGTCACATTATGTTCTTGGTACTTGTCGAGTCAATGCTACCAAGTCATTTTTCATGCCTCATAATGTTCAAGGTAAGTTTCAATTTAAACCAACCACTTTGCAGTATTAGTAGATTTTATCTTTGTGTCAGTCCATACTCATTTAACCTATCATCTTACATCACTTTCCTATGTATGTTTCATGTCGAAGATGGGGGGAACATCATGTCCCTCCTTCGACGATTTTGTTCCTGTTGACTTCAACACAATATCCAGGAATTAGACTTAGAAACCTGCTAGTACCTTGGGACTTGCATGCCTCAATGGTAGGCCTCCTCACTTTTGATAGTACGTTTACATCATTGACCTTTGATCAAATGATTCCACAAGTTTTCAACTTCAACTCATTTGTTCACATTCATTGGAATGTACTAGGGTACCTTGGGATTCATTGTCATCATTGGTGATTTCCCTCGCACTTGTTAATAATATAAATTAATGACTTCTAATCAAGTGGTTTCTACCATGTTCGACATCATCATATCTATTCACATGGCTAGAATCGTACCATTTCGGGATCGGGATGAAGACCCTTGAAACCCCTTTAGGTGATCACCTTTGTTAGGTGCCTTCACCATATTATTTGAGTACTTAGTAGATTCCGATATAGTAATCATGTTGGAAATCTCACTGATATGTATGTTGTCACATAGATCCACTTTGTATTAGTCTGTGGCTATGTTTTTGTCATATGATATCTCCACTATCTATTATTTTGTGGATACAAACCGATTGAGTCATGGAGGTATAAACACACACTGTTATTTCCATGTCCATATCCTTAGTCAGATCTTTCATGGATCCCCAGTGTATTGGTCAGCGACCATGCTTTGAGCTAGTTTATTTTCTGCACATGTATGCCTACTTCGGGGATGATATATATATATATATATATATATATATATATATATATATATATATATATATATATATATATATATATANTTCTTTGATGCACATATTTCTGTAAAGTGTTTCAGCCATCAACTTCTCTTCCGACCTCACACTTTAGGGGGCATATATTACACACCTATTTGTCACACTTAAGTGAGGGTGTGTTTATCATAATCCCTAGACATGTTAGGAAATAAATTTATCATATGAAGGTAAAAATATGATGTGCACGTGTATTATTAATTATTATTCAAAAAAAAAGAAATTAATTTAGTGTGAGAATCCACCTCACATTTAGTTTCATAATCTCAAGGAGAAGTTGAGAGTCTCATGGATGGTTGAGATATTTTCTCAAACAAATATTCTAATTTGATGGATCTTGAGAGATATTTCCTCCCTAAAATCCTTGAGAGATGTTTTCTCCCTAAAATCCTTGAGAGATATTTTCTCCCAAAAAATATTGGAGATCCCAATTTAATGGATCTAGTGAGTGATCTTCTCCATGGTGGTTAAGCCTCCAACTCCTATATAATGAGGGAATTCCAAGGTAGAGTGGGGGGGAGGAGAAAGAATAAGCGTGATACTTATGATCTCAAGAGAAATAAGTTGAGAGTGCATTCAAGGACAGGATTGGAAGCTTGGAGGAATGCTAACTTAGCAAGGATGTAAGTTGCCATGTTTTCATAATACATAACTTGGCCTATTTCCTTCATACTATTATTTGCACATGTATGTCTATATAGATAGATCTTTTCTTGTCTAATGATATATTGTAGAAGTAGAAGATATTGTTTTGTTCCTTTCAGTCTTTCTTCATTGTGATAAGACCTTGGACAACACAACAAAATATTGAAGATCAACGAGGACAACTGTAAAAAAGGAGTAACTTACATTCATTTATTCTATCTTCTCTACATATAGACATATATAATATATCTAAAGGAATGTCAATGTCCATTTATTTCTTTTTCTGTCTTGGAATAAGGGTCTATATATCCAAGGGAGATTTCACCCATCCATAGGGGAAACATTCTGTAACAACTTTGTTCTTGTGCAAAACTATTTTTTCAATATCTATAATTTTAATTTTATAATTTTTTGAAATTATGAAAGTCATTATAATCCTGAAATACAAAGTCATGCAATAGTTGGGGAAAATTTTAGGGGCTAAATTTCTCCCATGAACTAATTTTTCATGTCCTTTTCCCAAAAAACATTCACTAATTTCCATTTTTTTTTCTAAAATGATTTGCCCAAATTCTATACAATACAAGTATTTTACTCTAAGAATTTCCAAAAATTTATAGAAACTATATAAAATCGTTAGAAATTTAAATATTATTATAAAAATATAACCAAACATTTTATGTTTGGAATTTTAAGAATTAATAAGATACAACAAATTTTCTACACTTTAATATAGGTATGGTTCCTTAAAATTTCTTTGGCATTAGTGCAGGGTTTGAGGATCTTAACATAATCAGATAATTTTTATTTTTATTTTTTTATATTGTGGTTCTTTGTCTATATTAGTGCAACATTTTTTTTTAAATAGGTAAGGGTATAAAAACTTATAGCAAGAAGAAAAAACATATGTATTTTAAGATTCAAATATATATGTCAAGACAAAAATAAATTAAAAAGATTAAACAATACTATTTTCTTTTTAATTATATATTTGGAATCAAGATAGTCAAATCTATACATGTGTTTAGCTTAAATGGTGATGGATTTGTGTAGCTTATTTAAAAATAGCATGAAAATTAGAGATATGGAGATGCATTCAGAAAAAGTGGAGGTTTTGATGTTTTTGCAACCCAAACCACAGTTTGTCATTCTCAACCTAAATATGAAGCAATCAAGTCAGCAAACATGTAGTTTTGAGTTCTCAATTCCACCAAATAAAATTTGAACTTAAGTATGCTCATGTTTTATAATAACATGTACTTATCCACATGTGTGGTATAAAGTGTGTGCACATTGCTAGAACGTGCATGTGCTATTGTGAGTAAAAAATCACAATTCATATTATTCTTTCCCATTTGACCAATGTCCATGGCATTGCCAAACATATCCCTTATGTCTAGTTCCTATGATAGCTTTGTTCACTCCCATTAAGTCCAAATTTTTTTGTAGAACATATCCCTTATGTTTAGTGCCTATGATAGCATTCTTCATGAAACCCATTCTTATTGTGAAAATCATATGAATAGTTCTCAGATTCACAATCATAGGCCTTGTTCATGGCCATTGAGGACAATAAATGTTTGATTAGGGCATGATTCCCTTGATTTTATCCTTCAACAATTTTATAGGCCCTAACTCCCATATGTGTTGTGGATTTTTTTTTAATGGTGCCCAAATCCCACCTAGAGATGAAATATCTCTTCAAAAGGATCGATGTGGTTTTTTGAGTTCTAGTTCACAGACCATAGTATTGAGAAGCTTCATTTTGGGCCTAATTTCCTTGTTTTCATCCCCTAGCCATGGTATAGGCTCCAAGACCCATTGTTACTATAAAAAATATACTAACGGTGAAAAAAATTCCCCATAGAGGCTAAAGATCCACTTTATAGGTCTTATGTGGTTTTTTGAGGACTACTACATGAATCTTGATCCCGATAAGATTCAAATAAGGCCTTAGAATGTTATGTTCCTTCCCTAACAATGTTCAAGGCCCCAAGTGCATTATATGGTGTGCACAACCTTCTAGTGGTACTAAGGCCCAAATAAGAGGCCACGAGACTCAAATTCTATGCTCAAAACCTATGAATGGTACCCATTTCCCACTTGGAGGCTAGATATCCCTTAGAAAGGATTTATAAAATCGTTTGAGGCCTTATACATGGTTGTCTAGCTCAAGAATACTTTTTAGGGCCTAAAGCCCTTATTTTATCCCTATCCATGGTAGTTTTTTTTAGACATGTTATTATTGTGCAAAACATACTAATGGTACCCATATTACTAGTAGGAGGCCAATTTGAATCCCTCGAGAGGTTAATTGTTGTGGTTTTAGACATAACCAATGGTATTATTCACCTCCAAGTTCGGATACCAATGACATTATGAGGATTTTAGCATTAGGTGTGGGTACACTAGTACATTTGGGTCGAATTCCAACAATGCGTTCGACACAATTGCCAATTTATATTGTCGGGAGAATGACAAATAGCAGACCTCCTCAAACATCATTTCACATGACGTCGCTTTTCTGAAGACATGTATATCATCTCTATTGAGACATTTCATGCGGACACATGTCATCTCGGATTTGACTGTCCAAACCTCATATAGTCATCGCTACAACAACGTCCTAGACATTGAAATTTCGATGTCCCATTTCATTGGTCTCTCTACATGTTTGCATTGGGAACGACTTATCCGGGTGTCATAAGACTGACGTAGGAAATGGTGGCAATAGCGATGGATGGTATAAGGTATCAACTCTGACGTGGTTGTTGTGGGAGGGACACTCCAAGATGTCGTACGACCGACGTCTTGGAGGTGGCAAGAGTGACATCTTGGAGGTGAAAAGAGAGGCATCTTGGAGGTGGCAAGAGAGACCTCTTGGAGGTGGCAAGAGCGACGTCTTGGAGGTGGCAAGAGTGACTTCTGGGAGGTGGCAAGAGAGACGTCTTGGAGGTGGCAAGAGCAACGTCTTGGAGGTGTCTAGAGTGATGTTAAGAGGTATCGTCTCTGACATGGTTGCGATGGGAGAGACACTCCAAGACGTTGCAATAGTGACTGTGTTGCAGATATTTAAAATGGTCGCTACCGATGTCAGTGGTCTCCTTGGAGGTTTCTCCTCCACATGTGATGGCTCCTCCTCCAAGCTAGTGGATCCACTATCATCTTCCTCCTCATCACTGTTTACTTCCACCTCAATAAAATGGATCTCTCCCTTTCTCATGCACCTGTGGCCGGGAACCCAAGGGTATTTTCATTTGAAGCATATATTTATCCTCATAAACTCACACCTTGTATCATCATCCAACTTCTCCTTACCCTTCCACTCTCTCTAGAATGGTTTCCTGTCCCGATCCTTCTATGGTACAAAGGGTTTGATAAAAGTTTTGGTTTTTGGCATTGAGTCTACTAGATCTCTAGTGTGTAGGATGGCATCCTATAATGTGTGAGGTCTGTAGGAATTCACCCATCCTCTCAAACATTCTATGAGACCTTCTATGAAAAGCATGATCAATTTGGGATCTAAAATATCTATCACTGCCATGGCTACCCTCTGAAACTCAATGATGAATTCCTTTGGTGTGTTAGTTTGTCCCAACTGGGCTAAATCTCTTAAATGGATCTCTGGATCCCTCCTATCAAACATGTCCATGATTTGCTCTGTGAACTCCTTGTAAGACATGATGTGACTATGACGCAGTGTCACTAGTCCATGATCCCACCACTCATGTGCCTCACCCTCCAAATGCAAGGTAGTGAAACTAATGGCCTCATTTTTTTTCATTTGGTTGATCTTGTAGTATGTGTCCATTTTCTGTACCCAAGCTCTGGTAGTGCATTTGGAAGATTCGTCGAAAGAAGGTATAGTGATTTTACCTACTTTTTGGATGAAATCTATGTTCTGCCCCTATTGATGTTGATTATGTCCTCCCCTCTCAGGTTCTCTAGGATAGTTCATGAGTATAAGTCCACAATATTCAACCTTCTGGTCCCAACATTGCATACTCTCTCTTGTACTCAACGACATCATATTCCCATGTAGTCTGCTTTGGTGCTACTGGTTGTTGTATTGTTGTTGGAGGTGCCCTCTCAAAGATATTGAATAGTGGCTTGGGATCCTACTAGATGAAGTGTATGTGCGAGTAGGAGAATGGGGTCTACTCCCTGCCCCTGAGTTCCCTTTTTTGCATGAGGGGAATTTGTTCATGAAATTCTCCCTGCAGTCAATCTATCGGCCATCTGTGCCAAGGATTGAGTCATGGCCTGTTGATTGATCACCAAATTTCTATTAACCTGCATGAACGCTGCATCTGGGTCCATAGGTTCTTTTCGACTACCTTCTGTCCCTTCATACCTATCTCCCATAATATTCTCTACCTCATGCTCTACGCTTTTGTATGCTTCCCTATGTGCCTCTTCCTGTTCCTCTGAACTGGGAGGAAAGGGGAGATAATATGCTCTTCTTTCCCTGCATCTGTTGTAAATGACATATTTGTCACCTATGTTCTCATGAACCTATGGGTTCTCTGCTCAACTCATTGAAAATTTATTCATGCGATGGCAGGACTAAAACTCGGATACCACTGTAATATCCCTAAATCAACAGACCGGAAAATAGGTCTCAACTGTCGATTCTTTGCTACCGGAACGGATACACTTTAGCTTTCAGGATGCGTTTAGTAACTCTATCTTAAAATGCATGGTGATTTGGCATTTGGTTTTAGGTAGAACGCTTGTTTAACAATATATATAATCAAATATGAAATAACTAAAGAGCACAAAACAACTACAATCAATGTATTATGAAATAAGACCAAGTAAAATACCACATGCGATGAAATAAATTGAATCTCTTGGCTAGATCAAAGCTATATGGATCTCAGATGGAATATAATAATGAAACTAAATAAATAATACTTGGAACAAAAATAATGATGTTGGATCAATGGATGAGCAACATGAACTATTGCATGCTACGACAACTCACACAACAACTGTTGCAAGACTGGAATGTTCGCCCTGGTGGCTAAACTCCTCGGATCAAACTGAAATCTTTCCCAAATAGTGCACCTTGACCTCCAACACCATCTCAGTGCCTGTTGGACTGAAGATCGACCCTTTGATGATATGTACGAACCCCAGATGGCATCCCCTATGGGGGTTGTGCCCCTCCTCTGGCCAACTATTGTTCCCTAGTGATTCCACCGTCAGAATTTGGTTGTATGTGTCTCAAACTTAGTGCCCTGGTATTTTTTGTAATGTGCTGAAAGGGTTTCCCCAGATCTGGTCTAGTGAACTCTCTCAAAGGAAACCCTTCCCAAATGTTGTTCCCTTACTGGACAACTGTTGCGCCCTACATGATTACTCTGTTAGAATCTAGAGAGTAATGTCTCAAAAAGTGCACCCTTCCTTCCTCTCAATTGGGTAAGAAGGGAATCTATGGATTCTCCCTGGTCAGGACAAGCTAAACCTCTATGTCTCTTCAGCTCACATGCCCTCAACCTAGATAAGTGTTCCCTAGCTTCCTGAACCTGTATAATTGTTGTTTTAAATTGATGGAAGATATGAATGATCTCCTCAGTGACTAGGGTGTTTCTCTCAACACCAAAATCAACCTCTGGGTGTCTTCCTTCTAGAATCCACAGTCTCCATTGATTCGCCTGAACCGATGTATTCTCCTCAGAGCTCAAACTGTCAAATCATAAGATGCATAACGAGGAATTAGGTCACTTTTCTCTTCATATACTCCTCCAAAACCATAATTCATTGTTGACCTCTATTTTTAGCTCCATCATTTATGCACCCCTCTATTTTTGGCTTAAATCACTTAAAGGGCGCTTTTACCCACCTTTCACTTAATTTCACTTTCGAATTATAAGGTTCTCTAGTGAAATGACATCAAATGACCCGGTTTTCCCCTGTTCCTCCCTGGCTATAGTCTAACATGGATGTTTAGACTACTCAAACCTCCTCTCTAGAGATCCTACTCGGAAAGGGACATTACATGGAAACATCCCTCAAGTGGAGTCACTACAAAAGATATGGGTAAAGTATTTGGGATGGAAGCTTGCCAAAGTTTCGTTAGGGCACGAAAGAGGATTCAAAATCCTCCTCGAAAATGATGCCAAAATGTTATCACACAAACTGTATAAGTTTGGCAAATCCTGACCCAATCCATGAGATGGTGATAACTATGGGAGAGTTTACCCACTGTCACCTTAGATAAACCCTCCCCTCGCTTTAGTGAAGGAAAAATCCAACACAAGGGGGCAATCTCAGGTGACCCTAAGGGGAAATGAGATGGAAAGTGAGGTTATGGAAGTGAAGCCCCTATAGGTAAAACTACCAAGTGAAGGATGGTTCGACAACGAGTCTCGGAGATGGTCAATGCTTTCCAAGTGCTTGAGTACTTGTGGAGGAAAGTTGTACCTACCCGAGACATAAGAAAATACAAGATACGAGCCAAATAATATAACATACAAGAAAGTGAAACTTACTATTCCAATTAGAAGCAGTATAGAGTGATATATATCAGCAATGAAATGAACAAAAGAGATTCTAAACAAGTTACTAAAATCCAAGAAAATATGCAAGAGATTAGCTAGCAATTACTAGTGTAACTCAAGTTTGATAGCACAAGACTTTAGCAATAATTAAAGGCTTTTAGGTACACTTATTGAAGATATATTATTGCAGCCTTATGGATGTAGCATACAATTGCTACAACAAATATTTTCAACCATCGAAACTTGCAAGTAAACCACGCAAAAGAAGCACATTAACTAGTAGATTAATTATGGCATCCTTCTAGCAAATTTGAATGGTTGAAATGAGAGTAAAGTGAAATATTTAAAGTGATTTGTTAGATCCCTAATGGATGTAGCTTCAATTTATAACAGCGATAATATTTATTTGGAAAAAGATGACGCCCTGGGGGCATAAGAAAGCTAATAGCATGTAGAATTGAATGCACTTTAAACAATTTGAAAATCTCGTAAAAGCACGTTACCATATGCAAGTAATTTTGTTTCTCCAATGCAAATTTCAGATTAGTGCCTTTAAACTATTGGGTAAATGGATTCTTGTGTTGTAAGAGTTAGATCCACAATATCCCTAGGGTGTAAACCTTTTTACTCCCTAGGGCATGCAAATCAAACTTAAGTAAATCTAGGAGGGTGTACACCCTTGTACTCCTCCTAGAAACCTTGCAATAAATGACTTGCCAACTAGAAAATGAGATGAAACTTGATGGAGGGTGTATGTACTCATACTCCTAGGGTTTCAACCAATAACAATTATGAAACAAGCAAGAATAACTAACAATTGAAAGTTTTCCTTACCAATTCCAGGAGAGATGCAAGATAAAACCCTAGTTCACCAAGCAATGATCATTCATAAGCAAGAGAAAAGACCTCCAAGAGGTGCACACCACCTTAGCTCTACAAATCACCAAGAGATTTCACCATAAGACATTTGCACAAGAGAGAGAGACAGATCAAATTGCCCAAAGAGGGCACAAATTTCAGCCAAATAATCTTGTCACAATGGAATAGCTATAATATAATGACAAGAGTTTGATCTCTATCTATATAAATCCTCCCAAACGTATCTGTCCACTTAATCTTAGGGTAACCACAAAGTAATATATCAATAACCCTTACTTTTCCCTTTTACATCATTAAATTCAAATTTAACTTTAAAAAATGTACATAACAAACCTTAATTAAGATGACGTCAACCCTTTAAAGGGTGACATTTTGACACCTTTTGAAAATAGTTGGAGTAAAGAATGGAAGTGGTTGGGCCTTCTAGGGCCTCCCTCTCATGCGCCCTCCGAGAAAGGGGGTTGCTTCTCGCACTAAGACCTGTTTGCACTTTTAAAGATTTTAAAGATTTGAATTTGTTTTGTATTTTTTTATATTTGATAATAAAATTAATATGAATTTATCTATTCTCTTAAAAGTGTCTAGAAATAAATTTTGTAAACAATTGAAATATCAAACCTTTGAAACTTAAACATTCATGAAGCCCCTCATGCATTGCCTCTATTAGACTTATTTTTTAAATTAAAATTATTTGTTTAATTTCAATTTTATTCCTAAATTTATAGCTTTTAGATACCAGTCTCAACCTTATCATATTTTTCTATTCTCTTTCTTATTATTGGTGTTAGTAATTTATTTTCTTTAATAACTTGATACGAGTAACTTTTTGTTTGTTTATTACTCATCTCTAGTAATTATTATTTATTATTTTTACTTTTTATTAAACTTCTTTTCTTCTTCCACTTGAAACTTTGGAAGTTTCAAAATTGTTTAACTAATTTATCTATAAAAAAAATTTAATAAATTTATCTCTTAAATATTATTACAAATAAATTATTTAAATTAATTTAATTTATTTTTTATTATTCTTATTTATTTATTAAATTTTTATAAACTTATATATGAATGATAAAACCAAAATTAAGATATATCTACCTCTTAAACATTATTACACACGACTAGTTAAATTTCTTGAATAAACTTATAACTAAAAAATAATTTATTTTTTATTATTCTTATTTATTAAATCCAGCTTCAGCCGGTCCCTCCTCAGCTCAACTAATACCACTTGACTCTTTCAGATACAAAAGAAGCCCTGATTAGAGTGATGTAATGGGCAGTATTTGCTTGTCAGTGCTAGCAGATGATGAAGAAGTTCTATCTGCGTCTTCATTATTGCTCTGAATCCGTTAAAACCTACGCTCCAATCTCAGCTTATGTGTTGATAACCCTTTGATGGTGGGCAACATTAGAACTTGACTGCAGCTGTCACATTKCTRTGCTAAAAATATTTCTATTATTTTACATTTGAAATGAAGCAAGTTGAAGATCAGTGGATGTGTTTTACTAACAGTGCAGTGGATAAACTACTTTGGATGGGTTTTACGAACAGTGCATGTCATAATTCAGGTCTAACACCTATGAGTCTGTTAAAGTTGTGATATGCATGCAACATAAACTAATTTGAATGGTTTTACCAACAGTGCATGTCAGTATCCATAACTTTAATGGATTTTACCAACTGTGGAATGCAGCGAGCTGTGGAATGCATGCAATTGCTAATTATGCACTTATGCACAATTGCTAATTATACACTGAATTTGATGTAAATTTCATTTAAATAAGCAAACAGGACCCGTTCGTGGGCAAAGTAACTTCCCAGCTCTTCTCAGCTTTTAGCACTCGATGAGAAATCTAAAGTGGATTCTG
>JASDQU010101598.1:0-18820 GCA_032191745.1 Picea mariana | reverse complement strand
GGGGAAAAACAAGCGGTAGGACCTAGCATTGATAATTGTATAGTAGACCTGGGAGTGTGCACTACCAGGTTGAAGGTATATGTTACTGCTCTCGCGGCGTATGACCTAATCATTGGAATGGATTGGTTAGAAGCCCATCGAGATATGGTATATTGTTTCTAAAAAAGGGTGCTTTGTGTCAACAATGAAGGAAGACCAGTAGAGATTCACGGTGTACGGAGACGAGTGTCTCTACACTTTATCTCAACTATGAAGGATAAGCGATGCATGAGGCAAGGGTGTCAACTGTATGTAGTGGAAGCGGTGAATGAAAGGAAGGGACCCTCCTTGGATCAGTACCTGGTATTGTCAGAATTTAAGGATGTTTTTCCAAACAAGTTACAAGGGTTACCTCCTGAGAGGCAGCTTGATTTTACTATTGAACTAAAACCTGGTGCAGAACCAATTTCCAAGACTCTGTATCATATGACAGCGTCGGAACTTTGTGAGTTGCAAATGCAGTTGAAAGAGTTACTGGACTTAGGGCTAATAAGGCCCAATGTCTCACCTTGGGGTGCACCAGTAATTTTTGTGAAGAAGAAGGATGGTTCCTTACGACTGTGTATAGATTACAGGGACTTGACCCATGCTACAGTGAAAAATAGGTACCCAATGCCACGAATAGATGACCTCTTTGATCAGATGAAAGGAGCGGCGGTATTTTCAAAGATTGATTTGTGATCAGGGTATCACCAGTTAAGGATTAAGGAAGGTGATATCCCAAAAACTGCCTTTCGAACTCAGTTTGGACATTACGAGTTTGTCGTAGTACCTTTCAGATTGACCAATGCGCCAGCAGTATTCATGAGCGTCATGAACGGAGTATTCCGGAAGTACCTAGACCATTTTGTACAAGTCTTTTTAGATGACATCCTCATCTATTCCAAGAACGAAAGAGAACATGAGGAACACTTACGAGTGGTGTTATCATGCCTTAGAGAGAAAAAATTGTATGGGAAGTTGTCGAAGTGTTCCTTATTCCTGAAAGAGATCCATTATTTAGGTCATATCATTTTCGGTGAAGGAATCTCTGTGGACCCTGAAAAGGTAAAGGCCATTATGGAGTGGCCAGTGCCGGAAAATGCCCATGAGGTGAGAAGCTTCATGGGGCTAGCAGGCTATTATCGGAGATTTGTGGAAGGATTCTATAAAATAGTGAAATCCATCACCACTTTGCAGCGCAAGGGGGTCAGGTATGAATGGACAGAAGAATGTGATAGTGCATTCATCGAGCTTAAGAGGTTACTAACTAGTGCGCCAATTTTAAGAGTGTCGGATATGGAAAAGGACTTCACAGTCTGCACATATGCCTCAAAGCAAGGGTTGGGGGTCGTGCTAATGCAGGATGGAGGAGTGATATCTTATGCATCAAGGAAGTTGAAGAAACACGAAGAGCTTTACGCTACTCATGATTTAGAGTTGGTAGTTGTAATGCTAGCTCTGAAACTTAGGAGGCACTATCTTGTGGAGCGAAACTTTGAGCTCAAAATGGACCATCAAAGTTTAAAACATCTCTTCACTCAAAGGGATCTAAATTCCAGACAAAGGTGATGGAGTGAGTTTATGAGTGAGTACGATTTTGGTATCTCATACATCAAGGGAAAGGAAAATGTGGTCGTAGATGCCTTGAGTACGAGACCACGTGTCTTCTCCTTGGTACCCTTAAAGGTCAATCTGAGGGAATGTGTGTTGACACAACTCCAAGGAGACAGTTGGTATCTAGAGGTTACTTCAAACCTCCAGAGTGGGAGGGAATTAGATCCAAAGCATGAAGGATATAGTCTAGAAGCAGATGGACTATTGAGATATCGGGAAAGGATGTACATCCCTGAAGATGGGGATATTCGAAGCATCATACTGAAGGAAGCCTATAGAGCATTTTATTGTTCACATCCGGGTGTGAAGAAGATGTACACAGACATGAGGAAGCTCTTCTTCTGGGTAGGCATGAAGCGCAATGTAGTCCATTTCGTTGCCAAATGCCTAAAGTGTCAACAAGTGAAAGCCGACCACCATCACCCGGCAGGCCTCCTACAACCACATGATGTCCCTATGTCTAAGTGGTAAGTCATCTCTATGGATTTTGTTGTGGGGTTTCCGCTCACATCTCATAGACACAATGCCATTCTTGTGATAGTTGATAAGTTAACCAAGAGTGCTCATTTTATTCCGGTTAGAGACACTTACGATGTCACTGATGTGGCACGTGTGTTTGTAAGTGAGGTCATCTGTTTGCACGGGATACCTAAGAAGATCATTTCAGATAGGGACTCCATATTCACTTATAGGTTTTGGACAAGTTTGCAGTCAACATTGGGGACTCTGTTGAACTTAAGCACAGCTTATCATCCTGAAATAGATGGGCAAACTGAGAGAGTAAATCAAGTTATGGAAGACATTCTTAGGATGTATGTCATGGATAATCAAACCCATTGGGAGAAGTACCTAACTTTGGTAGAGTTTGCCTACAATAACAGTTTTCATAGCTCCATCGAAATTCCACCCTACGAAGCTCTGTATGGAAAGCCATGTAGAACGTCGTTGAGTTGGGATAGATTAGAAGATCGAGTAACGGCTGGGCCAGAATTTATTCAAGAGATGGATGAACAGGTGATTCAGATTAGGCAGAGACTAAAGGAAGCACAGAATAGGCAGAAAAGTTATGTGGATGCACACAGGACTAACCAAAGTTATGAAGTGGGAGACCAGGTTTTCATTCGTATCTGGCCTAATAAGAGTACCATACAGTTCGGTAGGGGGAAAAAGTTGTCACCTCAATTTATAGGACCGTTCAGAATCCAAGAGAAAATTGCACCTGTTGCCTATCATCTCGTACTGCCACCCCACTTGCATAAAACTCATAATGTTTTTCATGTATATGTTCTACGTCATTATGTTGCTGATGAATCACATAAGCTAAATTGGAAGGAATTGCAGGTATCGGACGCGGGAACCATCACGGTCAAACCGTTATGCATATTGGACCGTAGAGTCCGACAGCTCAGGAACCATCTGGTAGACCAAGTTATGGTCCAGTGGGACAAGTATAGTCCAGGATCTGCTACTTGGGAAGATGCTTGGACTAAAATTAAACCAAGATGCTCGATGAGAGAAAATATGTTGAAAGAAAAGCATAGTGGAGGTCTAGCAGGACATTTTGGCCACGATAAGGCATTTGCACAGTTGAACAATTCATCCTATTGACTAGGAATGAGAGTATGCGTGAAGAAGTTTGTGAACATATGCAAGATTATCCAGTATGCCAAAGGGAAGAGACAGAATACTTGATTGTATCAGCCATTGCCTATTCCAAAAAGGCCTTGGGATGCAATAAGCATGGATTTTGTGTTGGGATTGCCAAGAACATGGAGAGGAAGTGATTCTATATTTGTGGTAGTTGATATATTTTCAAATACAACACACTCTATCCCATGCCAGAAAACCAATGATGCAATGCACATTGCCAATTTGTTTTTCAAAGAAATTGTGAGACTTCATGGGTTTCCCAAGAGTATTGTCTCAAACAGTGACACTAAATTTGTTGGTCATTTCTGGAGAACATTGTGGAAGAAGATGGGGATAAAATTGTCTTTTAGTTCATCATATCATCCTCAAACGGATGGACAGACTGAGGTGGTGAATCAGAGTTTAGGAAATTTGTTAAGGAGTTTGGTCACTGAACACCATAGCCAGTGGGATCAAATTTTGTCGCAAACAGAGTTTTCATACAATGACTCAGTAAAAAGAATTATTGGAAGGAACCCATTTCAGATAATATATGGAATGAATCCAAGAGGAGTATCACAGTTGAGAGATTTGGAGCAGAATGAATTTCAGAAGCGTCAGAGTAGAATACTTCGCTACAGAAATGAAAAAGATTCTTAATCAAATCAGGAAGCAGTTGCATAACAACAGTAGGGAGTATAAACGTAGAGTTCATCAACATAGGAGGAAACTTCAATTTGAAGTTGGATATCAAATTCTAGCACATCTTAGGAAGGAAAGGTTCCCAAGGGGAACATACAATAAACTAATGTTGAAGAAGACAGGACCATGTAGGATCCTAAGGAAATTTGGTGAAAATGCTTATGAAATAGAGCTTCTAGAGGATGTGGGAATATCGCCCATATTCAACATTTCAGACATGTATCCTTATAGGGAAAATGACACCAGAGGATCAGAAGATAAAAAAGAGATTCAGTGGAAAGAGCAGATGCTCGTAGCAGAAAAGTCGCAGATGGAGAAGATCATAAATCAACGAATTGGTAAGAAGACCTGGAGAAAAAAGTATTTTGAATATTTGGTCAAATGGAAAGGATACCTGATAGAAGATGTCAATTGGGTAAGTTAGGAGGACGTCCAAAAACATGGAAAATCGGTGCAGGAGTCCATGAATTTTTTAGTCAAAGGAGTATGATGCAGGAGCATCGCCAATAAAACGCAAGTGGAGGACAGCTAAGCGCACTAGCACGTATTTTGAAGAATTAATTTTGAATTAAAGAAGGGCATATCACGCATGTATTTTGAAAAGACTGAAATTTAAGAACATCTTTAATGATTTGGAGTTGGATGATCGCATGAGATCGTTGGAGGATGTATTTTCTTTCAATGGAATTGTGTACAGTACAGATTCGATGCATTTGATCTTAGTTGTCTGTCGAAACCATTTATTGTAATCAAGCCTTAGTAGCTGAAATATTTTAATTCAATAGGATAGCTCTAGAGTAGTTGGAGGGAAAGGCTCAAAGAACCCCTCTTGTATAAATCTTTGTATTGTTTCTCAGAAGAGGCTGATGGAATTATTAGTATAATTTTTGTAGTTGTATATGTTGTAGAAGTTGTTGAAGCTTATCAGGGTGTATGAACACATGTATATTTTCAGTTGAATGAATATAACAAAGAAGCATTGTTCTGAATGTTTGGTGTTGTTGTGTCTATCTGAATGAATGAATGGTAAGATTTCTATTAATTTCAATTCTCTATTATTTCTTGTTCTTATGTTATGAATGCATTTACATGGTTGAATTTATGAATCAGTGGGGATTTAGATAAGTTTCAATTGTTTATCTTCTACAAGCCTGTGCAAGGAGTGCATAGTGTCTGCAAGGTGTGTGTCGACAGAGTCTATTTTGACTCGGAATCTCTGAAGAGACAACAGGAAACTTATATGTGCAAGGAGTGCATAGTCGTCTATAAGGTGTGCGTGACAAAGTCTATTCAAATTCAAAATTTCAACAGATATAGTTGAAGGAAGTTTGTCTTCAGGAGTGCGCAAAGTCAATGCTTGGATTAAGTATTGAAGGAATCATTCTTATATGTTCAAAGTGTTGAGGGGGAACGATTCCAAGAAGTTAACTTGGAGCTTTGTATGCAGAGAGTGCATCTTGTCCGCAAGGAGTGTGTGACCGAGTCTTTTGAATCACAAGCTCAGAGGAAGAAACTTAAGCGTGTTTGCAAAGGAGCGCAGAGAACCTATTGCAAGGTGTGTATAGGGTAAAACTTGATCAAGTGTCAAAGTAACTGCTCTAAGTAGAAAAAGTTCAAAGATAATAACAAGCCCAAGAGAGATAGCAGGAAGAAATCTTCAATAAGGGAGAGTCCCTTAATATTTCACAAATCAACGAGTAAGATCCATCCAGGAGGGAGTGGGATCATTCTAGACCATCAGACCTAGAAGAGTTGCATGGAGGATAGTCGTAAGCCAGTCAGTACTTCGTGGTTCGAAGTGGTTGAAGTGTTGTAAGGGCAGGAATCGCCGAAATCGCAAAGGCGAATCCTAGCCATTATCTGAAAGGAGGACATGTGACAGTGGATTAAGGAATCCGGGAACTAGAGGTTCAGAAGTTGTGTGGAGTGAGAAGGATCTTCACGGAGTTGCGAAGTCCGAAGTATAGCTGGACTGTTAGATCCAAGAGGACACGCGACAGAGATCCACGCATTCGGAGGAAAGCGCTTCAGAAGGAAACAAGGGTGGGGGTTGTAATATTGTCGAAGCCCGAAGTTACACAAAGAGTTGGCCCAGGGCCATAGCCCATGGTCATATTGGAGAGGATTCTAGCACGGGAGCTAGTACTTGCAAGTTTTGGTGTTTTCAAAAGTGCCAAAGAGCAGAGTTGTGGGTAGTTGAACCTGTGGGTAAAATCAAAAGGGACCTGTGTGTCATTTTTCTGGCATCTTCCAAGACAGTCAAGTAGGTGTCATAGGTTGATATGGCAATACAAGAGGTTCATAGGTAGGAGGCTTCTAGGAACAAGATTTATTCTAGGATGGGATAATGTCGGACAACAAGATTTTCTTTAGTGATTGAGGATGCAACTAGTTGGGAGGACTGGAGAGAAGGATTTACTTCAGTGCCAGAGGGAGAAACCAATAAGATGGATTAGAGAGTAGCTATGGTATAATATCGAGTACAAGAGACAGAGATACTTCCAGGTGATGATAGAGGATGGAATGCCTCCCTCGCTAAGAGGGAGCGTTGATGATTTTGTAGCATTGGGAGGCATTCCCACTTATGGAGTGTGGTGAGAATACCTTCCTCGCTAAGAGGGAGTGTTGATTTTTTTAGATTTAGGAAAGTATTCTCACATGACCCTAGGTGTTGGGCATGTGGGAATCGTTGTGGGAACCACATCACACTTTTGGTTTGCTGAAAACTCCCTTGGATTTGAATGGGGGCTTCATGGGTTTGGTGATTGTAATACCCCAAGGACGAGCCCTAGTTGTAATTATGAATGTAACATGGTTTGTAGGATGGTGAGACAAGTATTTATAAGATGGTAGGATTATGCGTTGATTAGGCCAAGAGCCTATTTTGTACATGTAAATATTCATATTATTAATATAACAACATCGTTGCGTGTAGATCGACCATGAAGAAAGAGTGTGGGGGACTAAACTCCACTAGGTTGGGAAAGGGAGGAGGCTAAGATATTTAGGAAAAAGGGATAAGCTTAAGAGCCTAAAAGAATAATATATAATTATTATTCTAAAAGTTGTAAAGAGGATATTAATTTATCCTAAGTTCCTTTAGGGAGAGGAACAAGTTCCAAGTGGAGGGAATGTGCTCCTGGAGAGCCAAGTGTCAACCAAAATGCATGCAGATTTATGGGGGGGCGTTCTCACCATTCTCACCATTCTGATGATTGCACCATTTTTTCGGGGGACCATTCTAACCAGGTTGGCCATCCATTAACCCAAGGGACCAGTGCACACAGAAAGTACATAGTAACCCTGGAATTCCTAAAACACCCTGAACCTCTGCAACAACCCAAGTTGATACCCTTGTTGCACCTATACCCTGTGGGTTGCTTGCATATTGTTCCATTATTATCGTCCTCCATGTCTAGTTTATGTTGTTTCCATCACCATGCCCATGTGTTGAGGAGACGGAGTGAAGAAATGGGTTGTCAGGCCCGTGGATGGAAGAAGCAAGTTTTCAGGCCTATGAGCAACTCTCTCCGGGTGAGAGAGTGTGTTGAGGAAGTGAGTTCTTCTGGAGGGAGTCCAATAGCAGCGATAGAGCTCTGAGAATTCTTGATCTGGCCTATTGTTGAAGCCCCGGAAAGGGAGGCGTAATAGTCGATGGACTATGTGAAAGTGAAGGTGTACACTCCTGGGGTGGGACATGCAAGTGGAGAATGAGAGTCTATGATTTGTGGGCGTAAGTGGTTCCTTGGAGGAAATTCTTCTTGTTGTATTCTGCAACTTCCTGTTGTCCCTACCTAGCCTAAGAATCCCTTGCTCGGTGGAGTTTAGTCCCAGCTTGGGGGTGACCCTGCTTAGTGTGAGGAGCAGTGTGGTCTACAACTGGGAAGTTCGTGGAAGGTATGCATGCATTTGGTGTACTCCAATTAAGATATAAGTATCATTTATGTGCTTAATGGTTAAATGATGTATTTTAGTGCATGTCTATGATTCTTGTAATAATATCATGTGTTTCGCTGCATGTATGTTTTCATGTGATATCTATTATTAGTTGTTAAGTTTATATGTTATTTATTCTGCAAGGAGCTATGTCTTCCATTTCCCAGCAGGTCTATGTTTGGGGATGGATAATTTTTAATTACCTATAACAAATCTTGAGACTGCGTGTGTCTGAGGTAGCATGTTTTCGACCTGTTGAGGGGCCGAGAAACATTTCAAGATGGTATCAGAGCTTTGTCTGGAGTAGCATGGCCCGGCCTGGGTGGTCGGGGATGTTGCAAAATGGTATCAGAGCATTATTTGGAGTAGCGTGGCCTGGCTTGGGTGGCCAGGGATGCTACAAAATGGTATCAAAGCCATGGTTTCAACACTGAGCCTCAATGGGCCATGTTAGTGGAAGTTGAAGGAAACGTTTTAGAAAGAAATTGTTGTCGAAATAGACAAAATATGAGTTAAGAGCGTCCCTGGGTGCCAAGAGAATACTTTGGTCGTGATATGAATCTTAGGAGGTATAACGGCTTATGGAATGGAAACAGAGAAAGAAGACACAACAACTGTTGTGTTGGGTCGAAAGGTTTGAACTTAGGGTGTAAGATCTACGTAGGGGAAAAGGCCAACTTTTCCAGCCGTTGGATATGGAAAAAGGTGCATGAGATTTAACCTCCAATTCCTTCGGACTTCGTGACTTCAACGAAGTCTATGTATTATAGAGAAAAAGGAGATGAATCCCGAAGTTCCGAAGTCCCGAATTGGATCTACACCGTAGATCCGGGGAGATGTGCTTGACCATTGGTTTTGGTCGAAGACAGATCAAAGTTGTTAGAGAAAGCCAAAAGCATAAGGTAAGGCGCAGTGGTGAAAAATAGATCTCAGCCGATAGATCTGCACACGAATGATTGTGAATCATAGATCTCACAACATTTCAAAAATTCGACATTCGGGAGTAATAAGGTGTGATGGAGTGAAAACTTTTCACTCCTGAAGCCCCAAAATCCGAAGTTAATTTGGACCGTCCATCAAAAGAGTCACATGTCGGCAGATTGACTTGTTTGGGAATTCGGCATTCAGGAGTAATAAGGTCTGATGGAGTGAAAAATCTCGAAGTCCTAAAGTCCAGAGTTCATTCGGACCGTTCATTAAAGGAGACACGTGTCAGAAGATCAGATTATTCGTAGTTCGAAGTTCAGGAGAATTGGAGTGTGCTAGTGTAGAATCTCCTGAAGCCTCGAAGTCCTGAAGCCAAAGAGTCGAAGCAACGTGGCATGACGATGTCACCTATGGTGATGTGGATCTTTCGTAGACATGCCACATTCCCCCATCTTAATTGTTGATAGTTGTACTAAGTGGACCCGAAAGGTAAGGAAGTTCAAGAGTTCGATGTTCGGGAGAATTGGAGTGTGCTAGTGTGAAAACTTCCGAAGCTCGAAGTCCCAAAGTGATGTGACTATTGACGTCACCTGGGATGACTTGGACACATGAGATGCATGCCACATGTTAGTGAGTTAAGAACCTTTGGAAGATTTAAATTTCAGTTAGAACGTGACACATGTCACCCATCTGATTGGGCCATGTGTCAGATTCTAGTATTTCACCACGTGGCACTCCTCTTGAGCATGGATGGTGGGGCCCTTGATGGTTAAATAAAGTAGTTAAAACCTTGGAAAAGTATTTAACTAGATCATGCCCACAGTAAATTGGTCATAGTGGATGTGTGGCGTCAGATCCTGTAGTCCGAAGACTCGGCACTTTGGAGTAGTTGTGTTCAAGTGTGAAGACTCTCGAAGTCTCGAAAGTTGAAATCTACCTCGACCGTTGATCACAGAGGACACGCGATAGAAGATCTCATAGTCTGGACACTGGGCCCTTCAGAGGAATTGTGTCATGTTTTACATAGACTCGAGAACTCCTAAAGGCAGGAGTATACCTTGACCGTTGGTTCCAGAGGACGTGTGGCATCAGATCCCAAAGTTCGGAGATTTGGTATTCCGAAGGAAATTGTGTTGCAATGGCTTGAGTCAGGAACTCTCAAAGGTCGGAGTTAACCTCGATCGTCGACCGATAGAGGGTACGTGGAGGCAAATGTGGTAGTCCAAATATTGGGCACTCAGGAAGATTAAGAGTATAGACAGTTTGGAAATATCGAAGCTGGAGTCCCTGAGTTGATCGTGGTCATTGGTAATCAAAAGGGCGTGGACCATTGATGTGTTGGTTGTAAATTCGTCGGTCTGGCAGTCCGGAGAAACTAAGCATCAGTGCTTCGAAAAGTCCCGAATCTGGAGTTTCATAGTAAGTCTTAGTCATTGGATGTTGATAATTCATGGACCGTTGATTCACCATCCTTCGCAAGTTCGCCAATTCGGTGCTCCGGGGAATTAGAAGGTTGAGGATTGCGAAAAACTTCGGAGCCAGAAGTTATGAAATCTCAAAGTCGGAGGCCCGAAGTTCTGAATAAGCAACTGCCAGCCTAGCGCTTGGACACATCCCATGGTCACATAAATGGGGGGTTGAGGAAAAAGGGGCTAGCACCCGAAAGTGAATTGTAGAATAGAACAGGACTCAGAGATCAAGTCGTGGGGATTCTTGATCAACCAAAGACCTACAAAAAATGGAGTCTGATATTCTTTTGTCGAATCATATTTTTTAAGTTACTCTAGCAAATTATTAAAGACTGATAACCTGACAAAATTCAGTTGAATGCACATTTTGCAAAGTTAGCAAGTGTCAGAACCAGACAAAATTGTTACATAGTGCAGAGAAATGGAGGAGGAATGGGACACTTACAATCCAAAGGATGAAGTTAGAGGAATGGATGTCCATTTGGGAGTTGAAGGAACAAACTCCAATGGGCATGGAGAAGAAATAGATAAAGACGAGAGCATGATCAAAATCATTAAAAATTTGCAAAAAGATGTCTAAATTCACCAGGCAGATAACAAAAGGATTAAGAAGTCCAAGTGACAACATGAAGACTTCAATATGAAGTTAATTCGGATCCTGGAAAGAACTGAAAAGAAGTTGGATAAGAAAAGTGAATCCAGCAAATCAGGGAGCCACACGTCCCCTGATGAGGAAAGAAGAGAAAGAAGTGGTAACATACATCACCAACACTCCCAAAGGATTTCCAAAAGGAGGCCACACAACAATTCAATTCCATATCCCACCCAAAATCATAGGAGATCTGAAGTGGATGAACGAAAGGGTGAAATTAATAAGATCAAGCCTCTTGCTTTTGATGGAGAGCACTAGAAAGATGAATATGTCAAGACATGGCTACTTGGCATGAGGAAATATCTCAAATTGCATAATTATTCCTCTCATGCAGAAGGAAGAATCACAATATATCATCTGAAAGGAAAGGCATCCATGTGGTGGGATCATTTTGTGCAAGTGCAACATATCAGAGAGAAGAATGTTACATGGAAGGAATTCAAGAGGCATTTTGAAAACAAGTACTTAACCAAGAGATACTATGAAAAAAAGATGAAAGAGTTATTTGAACTTAAATTGGATAGCATGACTATAGATGAATATGAAAGGAGATTTCTAGTGTTGTTGAAGTATGTCCCTGTCATCAAGGATGAGACAATTAAGATCCATAGATATCTGAGTGGGTTGCCATCTTTTATCAGTGACAAAATCCAGTATGATGATCCTAAAACTATGGAAGAAACCATAAGGAAGGAAAATTGTTTATATGATCAGCATAGGGGAGAGCCTACTTTCCAAAGAGCTTGGGAAGACAAGAGGAAGTTTAAGAAGGAGAAGAGGTGAAAGGGGAACAAGCCACCATTTTTCAGAAATAGTCCTCAAGGACAACCAGTTTTGAGGGAGCCCGGGATGGCTGAAGTAGGTGGGCAAAGGCCAAGGAACCTATGCAATGTTGGGCCTGTAATGGAGATCATAAGTATATATATTTCCCTCACATAAAAGACAAAGTGAGAACGGTTCACAATGTTCAGCAAGCAGAAATAGTGGAGGACATGGGAAGAAGAGTACCAAGAATCTATGCAACCCTAGACATTAAGCAAACTGAGTTTAAATCACACATGATTGAAGTCAAAGGTATGATCAATAACCATGCCTTTACTATTTTAATTGATTCAGAGGCTATTCATAGCTATATAGATCCTAAGGTAGTGTAAAGATTTCAATTGCGAATAAGAAAGCATGGGAAATCTTGGTTGGTGCAGTTGGCTATAGGAGCCAAGAGAAAGGTTTTTGAGTTGGTTAAATCATGTCCAATGGGAATGAATGGACTGAGTACCAAGTAAGATTTGAACATATTTCCTTTGGGATCATATGATTTCCTAATTGGTATGGATTGGTTGAACCAACACCATGACATATTAGATTGTCATAACAAGGCATTCACTTTCTTGGATGAGGAAGAAAATCGAAGAACAGTCCAAGGAATTCCCAGGGTAGTTACTGTCTGAGAAATCTCATCAATGCAGCTGAAGAAGTGTTACAGGTAGGGTTGTCAAATATTTGCATCCCATATGGATGAAGCACCTAAGGATAAGGTGCCAAAATTGGAGGATCATTCAATCTTGAAATATTTTGATGATGTGTTCAAGGATATACCAGGACTACCCCCAAAGAGAGATATTGATTTCTCTATAAATTTGATGCCTGGGGAGCTCCAATATCAAAGACTCCCTACCAGATGAGCACACCAGAACTGAAAGAACTGCAAATGTAGTTGGAAGAAATTTTAAAGAAGGGGCACATATTCCCAAGTGTGTCACATTGGGGTGCCCCAGTGTTATTTGTGAAGAATAAATATGGGACCCTGAGATTGTGCATTGACTTCAGACAATTAAATAAAGTAACTATAAATAAAAAAGTATCCTCTACCAAGGATCAATGATCTCTTAGATCAGTTGAAGTATGCAAGGATATTTTCAAAGATAGATCTCAGGTCGGGATTCTTCAGGTAAGGATTAAAGATGAAGATATCAGCAAGACCTCCTTCGAGACAAGGTATGGTCATTATGAGTTCACAGTGGTGCCATTTGGGTTATCAAATGCACCATTTTTTTTCATGTGCTTAATGAATGGTGTTTTCCAAGAATATTTAGAAACGTTTTTCATTGTCTTTTTGGATGACATCCTTGTATATTCCAAGACAAAAGAAGAGCATGTGCATCACTTGATGATGGTGTTACAGGTGCTAAGAGAGCACCAATTGTTTTCTAAATTGAGCAAGTACTCATTTTTCCAAAATCGAATTCACTATTTGGGACATATAATATCCGAGGAGGGAAATAGCATGATTGCATGGTATTTCCAAGACAATTGTGTTTGACAGAGACCCCAAATTTACCTCAAAGTTTTGGAGATGATTATTCAAGGGGTTCGGAATGAACCTTAACTTCATCGCAGCTTATCATCCTGAGTTTGATGGACAAATAAAAATATTAAATCAAGTGATAGAAGATATGTTAATCATGTATTTGATGGACAAACCATCCAGATGGGAAGACTACCTATACTTGGTAGATTTTTCTTACAACAATGGGTACCAAGCATCACTGAATATCGGCTCATTTGAGGCACTTTATGGTAGAAAGTGCAACACGCCAATAAGTTGGGACAACCCAATTGATAGAGAAATAATTGGGCCAGAGTTGCCCAGAGAAATGGAAGAGCAATTGTTAAAGATTAAGTAGAATTTGAAGGTTGCCCAAGACAGGCAGAAAAGCTATTCTGACAAAGGCAGAACCCATAGGGAGTTTAAAGTGGGTGATCATGTTTTCTTGAAGGTGAAATCCAACAGAAGTTCCCTGAAGCTAGGAAACTGTTCCAAGTTGGCAGCCAGATATTGTGCGCTGTTTGAAATTCTAGAAAGGATTGGACCAATAGCTTATATGCTTGCATTGTCTACATGCATGAATATTCATAATGTATTTCATGTCTCATTGCTCAAGAAATATATACTTGATGCTAATCATGCGATTGATTGGAATGTGATTCAAGTGGAGCAAGAAGGCACCTTACAAGTGCATCCGGAGCGCATACTGGACCGGAAGAGCAATCAACTCCGGAATCAATCCATAGGGCTTGTAAAGGTATAGTGGACCTGGTACGGTCCTAAGGACGCAACATGAGAGCATGAATATGCTATGCGAGCATAATACCCAAATCTTTTTAAATATTTTGGAAATCTTATTGATGTTGTGTAATTAAGTTGCATTGAGGAAAGTGCAAAAATAAGGGGAGGGGATCGTAATACCCCAAGGATGAGCCCCGATTGTAATTATGAATGTAACATGTTTCGTAGGTTGGTGAGCCAAGTATTTATAAGATGTTAGGCTTATCTTTTGATTAGGCCAGGAGCCTAGATGTTAAAGGCCAGGAGCCTATTTTGTACATTAAATATTCATATTATTAATATGACAACGTCATTGCGTGTAGACCAACCATGAAGAAAGTGTATGGGGCATTGAACTCCACTAGGTTGGGCAAGGGAGGAGGCTAAGAGATTGAGGGAAAAGGGCTAAGATTAAGATCCTGAAAGAATAATATATAATTATTATTCTAAAAGTTGTAAAGAGGCTATTAATTTATCTTAAGTTCCTTTAGGAAGAGGAATGAGTTCCAAGTGGGGGGAACATGCTCCTAGAGATCCAAGTGTCATCCAAAACGCATGCAGATTGATGGGGGGGTGTTCTCACCATTCTCACCGTTCTGACGATTGCACCATTTTTTCAGGGGACCATTCTAACCAAGTTAGCCATCTGTTACCTCGAGGGACTAGCTCACCCAACAAGCACACAGTAATCCTGGAATACCATTGTGGAATTCTTGAAACACCCCGAACCTCTACAACAACCTGAGTTGATACCCTCTCTACATATGTACCCTGTAGGTTGTCTGTGCATTGTTCTATTATTACCGTCCTCCATGCCCAGTTTTTGTTGTTTCCATCACCATGCCCATGTGTTGAGGAGTGGTAGTGAAGACGCGGGTTGTCAGGCCCATGGATAGAAGAAGCAGGTTGTCAGGCCTGTGAGCAATTCTCTCCAGGTGAGATAGTGTGTTGAGGAAGTGATTTATCCTAGAGGGAGTCCAGTAGCAGCTACAAAGCTCTGATAATTCTTGATCTGGCCTGTTGTTGAAGACCCAGAAAGGGAGGTGTAGCAAACGATGGATTGTGTGACAGTGAAGGTGTACACTCCTGGGGTGGGACAAGCATGTGGGGAATGAAATTCTATGAGATGTGGGTGTAAGTAGCTCCTTGGAGAAAATCCTTCATGTTGTACTATGCAACTTCCTGTTGTCCCTGCCTAGCCTAGGAATCCCTCGCCTGGTGGATTTTAGTCCCAGCTCAGGGTTGACCCTGCTTAGAGTGAGGAGCAGTGTGGTCTACGACTGGGAGGTTCGTGGAAGGTCTTCACGCAGTTGGTGTACTCCAATTAAGAGATAAGTATCATTTATGTGCTTAATGGTTAAATTATGTATTTTAGTGCATGTCTGTGATTCTTGTAATAATGTCATGTGTTCCAATACATGTATGTTTTCATGTGATCTCTATTATTTGTTGTTAAGTTTATATGTGATTTATTATGCAAGGAGCTTCATCTACCATTTCCCAGCATGTCTATGTTTGGGCATGGACAATTTTTAATTACCTATAATAGAGCTTGAGACCGTGTGTATTTGAGGTAGCATGTTTTCAGCCTGCCAAAGGTCTGGGAAACGTTTCAAGATGGTATCAGAGTGTTGTATGGAGTAGCATGGCCTGACCTGGGTGGTTGGGGATGTTACAAAATGGTATCAGAGCATTATCTGGAGTAGCATGGCTTGACCTGGGTGGTCGAGGATGTTACAGTAATGGGTTGTGTGGGCTTGTGTTGGGGCTTCACACCCACAAGGAAAGCCTAATTTGATGTTTACTTATGGAGGGGCTTCGATGGTGACCCCTAAGGATTGTATATAAAGGAGAGAGGTCATTGTGACATTACATATCATGTAGAGTGTGTGGAGACATGATGGAGCTAGCATAAGTGAGTCTTCACTTATGTTCAGAGGATTGATGATTTTAACAAAGGGAAATTCTGCTAGGGTGGAAAATTTGGCCTAAGGTTGAGGACTCTCTATATTCCTTTCTTGGCAGGGAAAAGCACACCGCACGTGTGGGAGAGAGAGGCAACCACAAAAGGAAGAATATGTACGAGTGGAGCGAGTTGTATGAAGTGTCCATACATGTACGTGGGTTTCAGTGGGAACAGTCGCGTACATATGTGGGTTGTTGTGAGAACAGTCGCGTACATCTGTACAAGTTCTTTTGGGTAGGATCAAGTCCATACAGGCTAATGTTAGGTGACCTCAACAAGTTGTAGAGGTGGTATGCAACATATTTGTGGGCATAGGAGATTTCCATAATGTATTTGAGGTTTGGTTTTTTGTTTTGTATTAGAAGGACAATTTTATCCTCATATTCCCTTGTTTTGGAAGGACAAGATTGCCCTCTTATTTGGTGATATTGTATTGGTTGAGAGGACTAGTTTTTGTCATTAGATTTGAAGGATTGGATAAAGTTATAAAATAGAATTATCATGTCTCTTGTGTATTGATGATTTATCTTTGATCTTGTTGTTTCCGCTCCATATGTTTTCAGTCAATAATTTCTATGTAAATTCATTCACTAATAGTTAGATCACATATCACTAGGAAGCAATTTTCAGATCTAAAATTATTTCATTTTTTCTATAAAATTTTATGGTCTTACCCTTTTAAAAAAAATATTATATGTCCCACTATAATAACGAAGGTCTACAATATAAAAAAAAATTATTTGATTACATGCTAACTTTCCTAATTTTAAAATTAATATTAAAAAAATTGTAAAAATAGTGATGTATAGGTACAAATTGTTCTCTGCCATTGTACAAATTTTCTTAAGAGAATTCCATAATTTAAGTACTAAACTAGTGAACTAATGACATCATATACATTATTGTTTGTAGAAAAAGTAACATACTATTGTTAAAAAAAAATGATTTTCACATAGTTATACAAAACTTCCATAAATAAAATTGTATATTGAGTAAGCTCATTCTATTTCCTACATTTCATCTTTTTATATCATATTTAAATTAGTTGTGAAAGTGCTTCAAATTCAAATCATCCCTCCAAATGAAAAAAAAAACACAGACACATTCCATATTTGCATTGCCACTAACACACATGAAAGACCATCATGACCATCATTAACTTAACAATGTAAATTTATGAAATAAGTCAACTCTTTACTTACCATTGACTATATAAGTAATAAAATAATTAGGAACCAAAGGATATTTATGAGATATTTTTTAAGGGTGTTTTTTAACTATTCTACAAAATGGTTTTATTTTCTGGAATCCAGTAACACAAATCTGCACGAAATCACTATTTTTTGTTGTTTAAATCCATTTATGAATGGATGTGTGTAAATGATCCTAAGTGCATCAGAATTGTGAACTATAGAAAAATTATGATGCATTTTCTATACCATGATCCTTGCCAATTTAAAAGATTTAAAGTGAAAATTCATAAATTGATGTAACTATATTCTCTCTTTAATAAATTTATAGTCTTTTCCAATGAAAAAATGAATTTCAAGTACACATTTCTAAATTAATATGATTATATTTTCTCTTTAACATTGAAACAATTTTAATATCATATATAAAGTTTTCAATACTAATTTTTCTTTGACATTTTCAAAAGTTAAATTTAAAACATATAAATTTCTCTTTGACAAACTAGCATTCAAACAATCTAAATGTCATAAATGATGTTCCCAATACTCTTTTACTTCTACTTAAAATAGGCACTACAAAAACTAACATTCAAACAATTTTAATGTCATAAATGATATTCCCAATCCTTTTTTACTTTTAACATTTACTTACACTAAACACTACAAATGTATATAAATGTGATTGAAAAAATATACCTTTACGTTTATTTGTTAGTTTTATATACCTCATATATACACACTTTTTTATTACAATGTTATATTTATACAAGATTTCATTCTCCACTAATAAATAAATAAAATTGTTTTGAATATTTCAATAATGTTAATATATCAGTTTTATATACTGATATATCTACACAATTTTTATGTCGAAAGGCATATATCTATTGACAATGGACAGATTTAATAGGGGTTTAGTGCTTAATAAGTTTTTTATGGACAAGATTAAATATGGCTGGAATATTCTTAGTAGTCACACAAAATAAATGGCTGTGATTTCAATCATTAACTTCCTAGCTATTATAAAGACATCAGTTTATATGTTTATTTTTTTACATTTACCTAATCATATTTAAAAATTACTTCGATAGCTGACTGATTGCCACCTAAGTAATTAACAGAAATTAAAATATTAACACCAGATAAATGAAGCTCAACCGTTTATTTGTTAATTAATAATAAAATTTAATATATTCTTTTAAGGATTCTTTTCATCTTATCAACCTTTCGGCGTTGATCAGCCACAATTATGTGGCTGTGCTAGTTACTAGCAGCACCTAACTCGCGGCTGGTGAACACCGAAAGGCCGGCTGTTAAACGCAATCACTATTGGCAAAATTCATACATTTTAATCTAAATTTTGTAATTGAGATTTTCTTTATAATGAGGCAAGACCTAGAATATGTATGGATTTTTTTTCACATGATTCAAAAAGTCTCAAGGTTAAATCAACTAATGCTATCTCTTGGGTTAACATTAATTCTTAAACATTTAATGTTTAAGAATTATCGAATGCAATTCAAACTTCACATTATATTATGCAGTACGAGGAAATAAACAATGACCAACACCAGAGCTCGTAGATTGACCTGCAAGATGCCTTGCAAG
>JASDQU010101597.1:254077-272104 GCA_032191745.1 Picea mariana | reverse complement strand
ACATTATTATTTTGTTTGAAAGTGGCATAAGAGAATTGTTGAATTAGAGGTACATCTACTATTGTATGAGAGGTGCACACTTTTCCAAAATTTGTTTAAATAAAATACATCCTCCTTTGAAAAGAAATGCTGAAATATTGCATCTCAAGGAAAAATGAAGTGAGATGATATTCCTAGAAAACCCTCTTAACCTAGAAATCAAGATAGCTAACAATGAGTGAATATTTGTTGTTCGTTTAAGGGATTTTTATAATGTTTAAAGACACATGATTCGAGAATTGTTCATAATGTCATTGTTCAACTACTTTAAGACATTTTTAGTATTATAATTTATTCTTTGCTTCCGAACAATATTTACATTTTTAAAGAAATGGGCTTTTATGCCATGTTTTTAGAAGGGAGGTCATTGTCATCAATGCAAGCAAATTTGTGCTTTGTGGAATACTTTAATTGTATTTGGGTGGTAGTAAAATACACAAGCAATTTGGAAAACTTATTTGCTAGTACTTATCTGAGTGCCTCTTTCTTTGTACTTGTATTTGAAAAGAAGGGAGCAGAGCGACCTCACCTTCTAGCTGGGTTTTTTCTCGTATTGGATTTCTCAAGTTATATCTTGTGTTTATTTGTGGATGGATGTGAATATTTATTTATGTTCTCTATTTTTCGCATTTCAATTATTTCATACATTTTAAGTAGAAACCAATAATTAAAGAATCTGAGATCTAAAGGAAATTAACCTTCGTAGCAAAGATTTAAGTATTTTATTGATCTGTTGTGACGAACTATCTAGGAGAATATCCACAACAGTTTACAAATCATATTGATATTAGATCTGGTTTTCTTGGGGTATTTGTGGAAAGTTGCAGGGATCCAAGAATCAATTCAAGAAGAAAGTCGTAGAACCCTAGCCAAAACTGACGAGTATGTTCATAACAACCCTTGAGATCTAGCAGAGTAGAGATTTGTGAGGATGGAAGAGCAAGTTGTTGAAATATCTCACAATATGTCCCTCCTCATGGCGGCTCTAGCAAGCAAGCTCAGAGCGTTCAGAGAAGTTGGAGGCTCAAACTCAAAGATCGGATTAGACGAGAAAACAAGGGATAATGAAGACCTAGAAAATGAGTCGTGGAAAGAACTCGAGAAAGAGTAGCTAAGCTCCGGTACCATAAACCTTTCACTTTCTTTATTCAAGATGGAAGCACAAGTGGACATAAAGCCACACGAAGATGAGATCATTAAAACTGAATCATTGGTTGCAACAACTAGAAGTTTATTTCAACGTTCAACATACAGATGAACAAAATATATCATTTTCTAGACTGAAGTTAGAGGGTCATGCTTTAACATGGTGGGAAAACCATACATGAATAGTTAGGCTAGAGGGTGATATGTCAATAACTAGGTGGGAGGATTTCAAAACCCTCATCAAGTCTCAATTCTACCCCATCGGGTATCTAGAGGACCAATGGATCCAACGACACTATTTCAGGAAGAAAGGGCAGAGTGTACATGACTACAACACTGAGTTTAGGAGGATGGCCATCACGCTGGGTATCTCTCCCAAGAACCCAGATGTACTCAAGTATCTGGGGGGCCTACATAGTTATCTATGAAAGAAAGTGATGCTTTTCAAGCCAAAGACAATGGACGAGGCATGTGTACATGCACAATATCTGGAAAACATAGGCCACAAGAAAGGGAAGCCAAGTGGTTTCAAGCATAACGAGCACCAAGAAGCTTCCAAGGAGGGGAAGAAGTGGAAAGGGGGAAATGATAAGAAGATGACGACCACTGCACATTAGTGCAAGGATCCTAACAACCATTGTAACCATTGAAATATTAATGGGAACACTGAGAAAAAGTGTTGGAAACTACATCCATAGTTGAACCTAAAGAATCACAAGAAGGATGCAAAAATAAAATAAAATTTTTGCCACTGATTCGAGCAACCAGGTTGGAAAAAATTCCAACGTGGATGAGGAGATTGTTTGCACATCAGTGCATAAGTAAGTTAACTTGAGTATCCTTAATCACTAGGAAGAGAAGGAGGTGGCTAAACTCTTCCACATCAAGATCTAGGTCAACAAGATCAAGATAGATGCCTTGTTCGACTCTAGTTCACAGGGTAATCTCATAGCAACGGATCTAGTCAACAAGCATGGATTGGAGGTTCACGATCATCTTAGTCCATATCCATTGGGATGGGTAAACAAGGATGCACAGTTAAAGGTAACGAACAAATGTAAGATTAAATTTGTTGTAAGTGTTGATTTTATTGATGAATCAAAATTTGACGTAGTACCCCTAGATGTATGTGGAGTAGTGTTTGGAAGCCCCTACACGTGTATGAGGGATGCAATTTTCATGCAGAGAGCCAACTAGTACCAATTAATCAAGGATGTCAAGTCCTACAACATCAACACACAAAGAAAAATCAAAGATTTGACTAGTAAGTGCCAACTAAGCTAAGAAGTTGATTAGTTCCAGTAAGAAATATGTTTTACTTTTCTTAAGAGAAAATCAGATTGAGGATGAGTTGATAAGAGTAAATGCATCCCTGGAGGGGTGTGCTTGAGCAAAAACATCAGTGGGAGGAGTCGCTACAGGCATACAAAGGAGTGTTCTAGGAGCCTAAAAGGATACCACCCAAGAGGGAAGTGGAGCACGAAATACAATTATTGACTGACTCCCCATTGTCGAATATTGGGTTGTATAAAAATTCCGTGTCAAAATAAAATGAAGTGAAGAAGTAGTTGCAACAACTGTTGGAGCAGGGTGTGATTCGACCACTGACCTCACCTTGTGGGTCACCTATCGTAATTTTACCAAAGAAGGATGTAACTTGGCTAATGTGTATCGACTATAGAGCATTGAACAATAATACACTAAAAAATCGATACCCTCTACCCAATATTGATGATTTGTTAGATTAATTGCAACACAAAATATTTGACCAAGTTGGATATCAAATTAGGATACCACTAGGTACACGTCAAGGAAGAAGGCACTTGGAACAGTGCTTTCAAGACAAGGCAAGGTTTGTATGAATGGTTGGTCATGCCATTTGGTCTATGTAATGCACCAACTACATTTACGAGATTGATGGATGATGTATTACGCCCATATATAGATTAATTTGTTATAGTTTATTTGGATGAATACCAGTTTATAGTGCTACTTGGGAAGATGGCATCTTACGTCTCATGCAGGTGTTAGAGACTCTGAAGAAGCACTAGCTATTGACTAACCTCAAGAAATGTGAGTTTACTCAGTAGTCTTTGGTGTATTTGGGGTATGTGGTCGGTGGAGGGGAGCTCAAGATAGATCTTGCAAAGATAGAGACTATCGTGAAGTGTCTAGTTCCTACAAATGTCATTGAAGTTAGGAGTTTTGTTGGGGTAACATAGTACTTGTGAAAGTTCATAGCTTCATTTTTAGCGGTAGCTACACCACTCACATCGTAATAAGTGGTAAGATTTTCCAGTGGGGAAAAATAAGAAGGCTTTCAATGGGATGAAAATAAATATTGGTCAAGCACCAGTTCTTGCATTAACAAACTTACAAAATCCTATTGAAGTGGAGACATATGCAAGTGGGTATGCCACAAGAGAAGTTTTGATGCAAGGAGGAAGGCTTCTATGCTATCATTCTAAAATATTTCATGTGGTAGTTCTCAACTACACTACCTATGACATGAAACTCTATGCCCTGGTTCAAGTTGTCAAGAAATGGAAGCATTATCTGATGGGAAAGGAGACACGCATCCACACAGATCACCAACCACTACAATATTTGCAGGCCCAAAGTAATCTACAACAAACCAAACATTACAAGTGGATGGGGTTTTTACAACAATTTCATCTTATCACAAAGTATAAGAAGGGAAACACGAATAGATTGGTAGACATTCTTTCAAGGCCACCCACACCCAATATTACAACTTTGGAAACTTTGATGCACATGGAGCCTTTTACCCATGATGCATATCGAGATGCATACATAGAAGATGATGACTTAAAGGAGGTGTTTCAACAACTACATGGACAAACTAATATAGAAGAAGGTGATGGCAAGGATGACTATCATTTCTAGAATGGATTACTCTACAAGCTCAACAAGCTCTATGTCCCTAAAGGTGAACGATGGTAGCTTATCAAAGAGGATCACACCTCATAGGTTGCAAGACATTTTGGAATTGGGAAGACAACTGCCAACTTACAGAGGTATGTGTATTGGCCCATAATGCAAGAACTGGTGCTTGACCAATATTTATTTTCATCCCATTGAAAGCCTCTCCCTACTGGACTTACTAGTACAACNAGAGGTATGTGTATTGGCCCATAATGCAAGAAGATGTAACACTGTATATTAGAGGATGTATACTTTGTTGTACTAGTAAGTCCAGTAACATGAGGCAAGGTCTATACCATCCCTCACATGTACCCATTCGACCTTGGGAAAACATTTCCATGGATTTTATGGGAGGTTTTCCAACAACTAGGAAGGGACATGACTATCAATTTGTGGTAGTTGATAGGTTCAACAAGATGTGCATTCTCATGCCTTGTAAAAACACCATCAAAGGAAAAGAATCAACAAACATGTTCTTTGAATAGGTTTGGGTGCACTTTGGGATACTAAGGAGCATCATCTCAGACATGGATACCCGATTTCTTAGTACATTTTGGACTACATCGTGGGAGAAGATGGATATGAAGTTGAAGATATATACAACATTCCATCCACAGACGTATGAGAAGACAAAAGTAGTCAACATAGATTTGGTGCAACTTTTGATGGGCCAGAATCATAAGCTTCCAAAGTCCTTGGATGAAAATATGAACTACATACAACACTCTTATAATAGAACCTACCACACTTCTACTAGTAATTCACCTTTTGAAACTTGCTTTGGATATTTTCCACCTTCACCCTTGGATGTTGTGTATGGAAAACAAGGAGTGAGAGAGGACTTCACAGGAGATGCATTGAGAGTAGAAAAATTTGTTGAGAATATTAGACAAATCCATTTGCAAGTATAAGAGACACTGAATAATTCACAGGAAAAATACAAGGTCAAACATGATCAACACAATCGATAAGTCATTCAAAGTGGGAGACAGAGTTTGGTTATAGCTGAACAAGCAAAGATCAAGGCTATGTGGTATGGAAATTTTGAGATATTAGAGAAGGTTGGAGATAATGCCTATAGACTTAGCCTACCCCCATACATGCACATTTATTTAGTAGTGAATGTGGAGAATGTCAAACTCTATGAGCCTTCAATGTTGGATCAAAAGAAGGAGCAAGTCCTACCTTCTGTAGAGTACTTAGCACTAGATGCTCAGATAGAGTTGGAAAAGGACACAATTTTGTAGTCAAAAACTACAAAATAGGGTCAATATGACCTTTGGTAAATTGGGTTGAAAGGACAACTTGTAGGAAAAACAAAGTGGTACTGCAGAGAAAAGGTAGAGGAAAAATTTCCTCACCTCATTCTATAAAGATTTTGGGGACCAAAAGTCTCCCTAAATGTGGAGGTGTGATCCATATTGGATCATTATATTATTTTTCATCTATCTCGATGCTTTCAAAGTGGAAATAATTGGAGGAATCAACTTGCAGGGTCATTTTAATGGTCGATCCTAGTTTGAAAAATTGGGGTTTGAAACCTTCTGGAGCCATTTTGAGGCATACAACGACATTTTTTGGGGTTAAATATTTCTCTGCTTTAGCATAGATCCCTTGACGTTATTCTACACATCGATACCTTTCCAATGGTGCAAAAATCCTGTCAATCAAAGTTCGTATGCAAAAGTTATGCCTTTCGCAAGTTGACCGACCATGTTAACCATAATGGTACGAGCAGATGCCACATCAACCCGCATTACTCATGCATATGGGGCTATCCATGTATGGTATTTCAAGAATATTCTAGAAGGTCCAAAACCTTATCACAATTGAGGGTTGAGGAAGTCAAAACCCTACTCCTAGATGGCTATTGGGCGATGTTAAATACCGTGTTGCTAGGAGGAGAAGGGGTTCCATTACTTAACATTGTATTTGTTCCATAATTGAGAAGAACACCTAGGAGTGGTATTTTGAAAGCACATCAGAGGAGGGGAGATTTTGTAGCATCCATATAGGCCACAATGTCAAAGGAAACTCCACAGAGAGTGCCTCTTTTTTGTACTTTCATTTGAAGAAAAGAGAGCAGAGCAACCTCACTTTTTAATTGGGTTTTTTCTCATATTGGGTTCCTCGAGTTATATTTTGTGTTGATTTGTGAATGGCGTGTTAGTATTTATTTCTTTTCTCTATTTTCCACATTTCAATTATTTCATACATTTTAAGAAAAAAACCAATAATTAAAGAATCTGACGTCCAAACAAAATTAACCTTCGCAGTAAATATTTCTGTATTTTATTAGATCTGCTGTGATGAATTGTCCAGTGGAATATCCACGACAACTTACAAATCACGTATTGTGGAAATGAACAACCTTTTGAGAGAATTTGTTAAAGTAAATATTTATTTATAATGGTCAATTATATATTAGACTTAGGTATTAATAAAGTCAATTTGACTTTATTCTTATTTCACTTTATTGCATTTCTTCGTCTATCCTACATTCATCAAGTGGAATGACTCGACTTGCTTGTAATTCTATATAAGAAATCTTTCACTTTCTCATTATGAAATGCAATACAGAGAACTCTTTCAAGTTATCTTGGTTTCTTTATGTGATCGATTTTTGTAATATGGTATCAGAGCTCAGGTAGAGTCATAGACTTTGTGAGAGTGTGAAGGCCTAGGAACTACTGTCAATAGAGATAGATTGATGAATCACTATTGTATCACATTAAAAAGCCAAAAGTGTTTCACTAAAACTAGGTATTATTTTGTTTTAATTCTGAAGCAAGGTCATTTTTTAAAAAAGTGAAATTCCATTTTCAGCCACCATACAACAATTTTTAGCCGCCATTCCCAGTGACTGTACAAAATAGTTGTACACTTGTACAGAATTCATACAGTGGTACAGATATGTACACAACCGTATAGAATTGCTCAAAAAAGTGTTGTAAAAATCGATTTATAGCCTAGATTAGTCTTATTTCTCACTTTTCTCGACAATTTTAGCTGTTGATTTGTTATTTTTCCGCAGATCCAAGGATAAAATGATTTTTTTGGTGTTATTTATTAACAAATCTCTGTGTTTTTCAGTTGGTTAAGAGAATATTTGAGTCTTATTAGGTTGGTTGTGAGTAGATTTTCCTAGATGTGCGTGTTTTTGGGAATATTTATTATAAATCTTCAAGTTTTCCAACATATTACTATGTTCTTGGGTTATCTGTAACATTCACCTATGGATTTTTTACCCAAAATCACGCTGGAAGGGAGTTATAGGTTCACATACAAGAACTACAACACATGGAAGCAACAAATGCTAACCATTTTTTAGTATAGGTGCTTGACAAATATTGTCCTTGGTAAACTTAGCTGGCCTATAGTTGCAGGTAAAGACCAGGATACGTTTAATGAGAAAGATAAAGAACCTATGATGTTGATTAAATTATCTATGATATATGAGATGCTTACATAGGTCTAGATAGGTAAGCCTTCCTTAGCAATCTGGACTCATTTCAAATATTTTCATGAGACATCGGACAAGGGTAGATCCTTCTTCCTGAAGAACATATTGTTTTTGATGATGATGGATGAGCATGCATCCCTCTAGGATAATTTGCTCAAGATAAGAAATATTTGGGAATAACTAATGACCATTGGTCAAGAGGTAAATGAAGAAGGCATGGTGGTAATCACACTGAAAATTTTACCACATGAGTATGGGCACTTTATTGAGTCCATGAACATCGTTTTCTATGAATGTTGACCTAAATTTTGATGTGATTTGAAATAATCTCTTACAACAAGACATATGGAAGAAACAATTTGGTATTAGTAGTGAGAGAGAGGGTTCTAAGAAAACCTTTTCTACGAAATTAAAGGGCAAAGACAAATGGACCAAAAAGAAAGGACAAAGCAATGGTGATGATGTCACCAAGGATCAAAATACCATCAAATGCCATTAAAATGGAAAGGAGGGCCATATGAAGCAACATTGTAGAAAGAGGTTGGCTGACTAGAAAACCAACCAAGGAGATCCTCAATAATGGGTTCATGTCGCAAAGCATACATAGGAGGACTTTTCTCCTACAAAAAAAGATGAGCACCTTTCGATTTGTTCTAGCCATGGTAGCGTATTTTGGTTGGAAGGTCCATCAGATAGACATGAAGAGTTCCTTCTGTTGAATATTGAGTAGCTTCAGAAGATATCCTTACTGTATTTGACCAAGAAAAACCCTAAATAATGTTATTATATTATATTTAAGAGGACCCTATTGTGCCTTTGTAAAAGTTGGCCCTATTGTGCCTTGACAATTAAAATGTAAATTAAAAGGGTAAAGTGACAGGTCGGCCCAGACCTAATTTAGGCAGGCCAGACTACTTAGAAGGGAGGTTAGCGCCTCACTTGGACACACACAACACAAGTTTTATGTCTACAGAAGAAGTGTGCAAATCTTGAAGGAATAATCTATTGAAGCTAGGTGTGACATTGTGAAGGTTCTTGGTTTATCTCTTGGATACATATTGGTTAAGTGGTACACTACTCTTCCCTAGTCAAGGGTTAGAGGAGGATATTCTACTTTGTTAGTTCTCTCTTGGAGAGAAGCATTGTTCTTGTTGGAAAATCTATATTGAGGAAGTTTGCTGGGTTTTTACCCTTAGGGGGCTTCCCCAGGATAAATATTGTGCATGCGGTGAATGCTATTCTTTTAGTGATCCTTTATATGCAATTATTGTGCTAATAGTTTAATAAGTAAAATAACACTAATCGAGTTAACTTCTTAAGTAGAATAATCAACATGGTATCAGACCAGGCCTGAAACAAGGCATCTTCACAACACATAAGAACTCACTGAAGAAGATAAGAGATTAGGAAGACTCTCCTAACCCTAGTGCACCACCTCATGTGCATAAACTTTTAGTTTGACGAAATTTTATAAACTACAACTGCTGTTGCAGCTGCTACAACTACCTACAACTGCATAAACCCTAAGTATGAAAGTAACCACACCCATGAAATCGCCTAGGCATGGCGAATCCATTCCCTGGATCAGAACTCAAGATTTCACAAGTTGAAAAATTAGGGTTTCCTCATAAACCTAGGTCTGGTTGCAGCTGCTGCAGATTTTGTAACAGATTTCATCCTTGACTCAACAATCTCTCTGGTAAGGTCTAAAAAACCTCATCTTGAAAATTTATTTGTTATTTTACTTGTTCCAGGAAGGATGAATACCAGTACCAAGCTTGACGAAAATCTTGAAGGAGCTGATGACTTTTGAGCATGGAAGTACAAAGTGATGCTCATTCTAGAAGAGAATGACCTTGTAAGTTTTGTTGAAAAAGATATTGAATATCCAGAGGGAGATGAGGCCAAATCCAAATATAAGAAGGATCTGACCAAAGCAAAGAGGATTTTTTCCGACTCGATCAAGAACCACTTGATTCATTATGTTTCAGTAGTAAAAACCCCAAAGCAAATGATGGATGCCTTATCCCGTCTGTTTGAAGGCAAGAACATCAATTTTAAAATGACCTTGAGGACACAACTCAAGAATTTGAAGATGCAAAATTCATAAACCATACAATATTACTTCACAAGAGTGTCTCAGATTAAAGAACAACCGGAAGCTATTGGAGACTCAAGTGAAGAATCTGAGTTAACAATGACCACATTGAATGGTCTTCCAAATTCTTGGGAATCCTTCATCNAAGAAAATGAAAGAACAAGAAAGAAGTCCACTCTCACAAAATATTTCAGAAGGCTCATAAAGGACAAGATTCTCATAAATATTTCTCAAGCTTCAGATGCTTCATTTGCCAGAAGATGGGACATATTGCAAGAAATTTTCCCCATGAAAAATACCAAAATAAAACCAGGAAGGTTAAAAGATATCATGCTCATTTTGCAGGAGAAGATGAACCTGATCATAAAAGGACAAAGGAAGATGATTCAAATGAACTATATCTTCTATGATATAGGACTTAGCGCTTCCGAAGCACTTGATCCATATCAAGTGATATTAATAGCAATATCTCGTTTCTTCCCACATTAAAACTTCAAGAAGTAAAAGAGCTAGAGAAGTGTTGTATCATGAGGGTCAAGTACAAATTGTGAAGAAGTATCACTATCCATCCACACATCGTACTGATCAAACAAACAATCTAACAATGCATGCTCTAGGTATGCACCCTTCATAATTTGATTTCAATTTCTTTTAAGTTTTAGAACATTAGACTTTATGCATTTTTATCTTAGCTTGTTGGATGATTATCCTTGGTACGAGAATCCAACAAGGCCTCATTTAAAATCAAGAAATAGTTTATGTGCTCGAGTGTGGAATATGTGAATGCCTATGGTTGGGTGACAATGTTGTGACATTGTCTATGGTAAAATGAGCACATTAGAATAGAACTCACAGTGTCCTGGAATTTCCCGATGAGAAGACCTGGTTAGTGGATAATAAGGCCACCTTGATAGGAAGTAGAATTTGTTTGAAGTCTGACACAATTTTTCATATTAAGACTTGGTAACCAAACACCAAGTATATCTTCCAGAGACTCTGAGAATGTTGCAAGACTCAGAGGGAGTAGGAAAAGTTAGTAGAGCTAGAAGGGCCTACCCAGAATCATTGAAGTAATCAGGAAGAGACCAGCATGGTCCCATGACACTTTGCAAGATGCAAATCCATATAGCATAGACTAGCCATATCATGAGGAGCAGATGGCTCCACATGTGGTGAGGCAGGTGGCCCCACCAAGTATCAAATTAGAAGAAGCTAGAGTTTAGAGGGAGTCAATCCTCATGATCTAGTAAGGAGGAGAAACCTCCCCATGATAATTCATAGATATGTACAAAGCCTGATTTGTGTCTAGAGGATTCTCCCAACAAGAGGAAGAAGACTATGATGAGACACTTGCTCGGGTAATAAGAAAAAGTATATATAGAACAACCATAATACATTAAAAGAAGCTGATACAATATGAGATTCATAGGGAGAAAACGAATCTGTTATCGTGATGGAGTAGAGGAGCTACTCTCAAAGTTCAGAAGCTACAGTGAGAATGGAGCAATCATTCTCAGTTTTAGAAAAAGAAGTTGTAGGTGCAGAGTCCTAGTTCCATAAGGAACAATTATAGAGAGAGTAGATGACATACTCTTTGACAATGAGACAGATAGTGCTTTATAGAAATCACATAGAGCCATCACATGATTGTGCAGATTGAATTGCAAATGAGAAAGTGTATCAGTTTGGTACAATATGATGTGAAAATTTAGTTCGAAGAACACGAGGACATATATATGTTTTGCAGTGAAATACATGTTCACCTGATTATGGCAAAACATGTAATTAGGTACCTAAAGGGTACAATTAATTATGGACCTAGATATATCTCAAATTATGAGATAATATTGTAGGGCTACACAGATTCAGATTGGGAAGGAAGTGTCACATAACTGAAAAGTACATCCAAATGTTGCTTTAGTATGAGATCAATTGTGATCTTGTGACTCAATGAGAAGCATACCTATATAGCACTCAATTCTGCAGAAGCATAGTATGTGGCAACATGGTCAACTTGTGGCAAAGCATCATGGATTTAAAAGTTGATTACATAATTGTTTGATCTTGAGATGGAGGAAACCTGTATCTTTTATGAAAACCAGAGTTGCATAAAGTTGTTAGTGAACCCAATGTGTCATGAAAAGTGAAAGCATATCAAGATCAAGTACCATTATATCTGAGAGATGATACATAAGGGAGAAATAAATCTCTAGTATGTTCCTACCAATGAGCTTGTAGTAGATGTGTTGACCAAGCCCCTATCCAGAGTTAATTTTTATTATTTCAGAGACAAGCTTGGAGTGATCTAGAAAGACTTCTCCAATAGTGAGATTTGATCCCTAGTAGAGGGAAGATATGTGATGCCCAATAGAGGAAAGTGATGTGATTCCCAGTAGAGGGAAGTGATGTGATCCCAAATAGAGGGAAGTGATGAGATCCCTAGTAGAGGAAGCTACCCCAGCGTAGGTTGGTAACCCCAACACATGTTGGTATGCTACCCAAGTGTAGGTTGGTAACCCTGGCATAGGATGGTATGCTACCCCAACACATGCTGGTACACTACCCCAACGTAGGCTGGTACGCTACCCCAACTCAAGTTGGTAACCCCAATGCAGGTTGGTAACCCCAACACAAGCTGATACACTACCCTAACATAGGTTGGTAACCCCAACGCAAGTTGGTACGCTACCCCAACGTAGGTTGGTAACCCCAATGCAGGATGGTACACTACCCTAGTGTAGGTTGGTAACCCCAACGCTGGCTGGTATGCTACCCCAATGTAGGTTGGTATGCTACTCCAATGCATGATGGTATGTTAACTCCAACGTAGGTTGGCATGCTACTCCAACGCAGGTTGGTATACTGCTCGAGTTAAATTGCAAAGATTCCTATGATATATAGATCCGTGATTAACAACAAGACAATGACCAAGTATGCAGAAGAGCAGAAGTAGTGATGATGACCATGATGAAAAGACTACCTTCCTTTCTACAAGAGAGTGTTGAAGATGTATATTTTAACCTTGTACAATATTTTACTACAAACAAATTTTCAATAAAAGAACAAAAAATATACAATGGAAAATACACACATTACACAGAGATTTTTCCCCTGGAAACTCAAACCGGGAAAACCAACATATTCTGTATTCATTCATTGTGATACATTGTTTACAATACAATATACATATAGAAGCCAACTATATCACACTTCTTACATAATTCTTCAAATTAATTCCCACAGAACTCTCCGCCATTATCTATCCTCAACACCTTAATTCTTTTCTCTTTTTGATTCTCAACAAGGGCCTTAAACTTTTTAATCCTATCAAAGACTTCATATTTCTTCCTAAGAAAATATATCCAAGTATTCCTTGAGAATTCATCTATAAATGATACATAGTACACAAATTTTCCCAATGATGGAACTGACACAGGTCCAAACACATCACTGTGAACTAGCTATAAAATTCCTTCTGCCCTGGTTGCACCAGAGGGAATCTTACCCGATTCTACTTCCCATATACACAATGTTCACATAAATCAAAATCCAGAGAGAAGTTAGACATACCTTCAACCATACCTTTACCGTGTAGTACTCGAAGGCCCTTCTCTATGATATGCCCCAATCTTTGATGCCACAACATAACCTTTTCTCCAGAGACTGTAGGAGTTCTTTCTTCTTCAACTCCAATATTATAAACAATGGAACTATTACACCCCTCACTAATAGTGTTTTCTCATATCTTATACAGAGTTCCAAACTGAACTCCCTTCAACAACACCATTGCTCCTCGAACCATCCTGGAAGTTTCCTTTTTCAAATGTTGTTTTTACCCCTGCATCGTCCATTTTTCTTACATAAATCAAATTTCTGGCCAATCCTAGGATGTGCAGAGCACCAGGTAGTGTTACAATCCTTTCATCTATGAGCCTCAACTTGAATTTTCCTCGTCCTATGATTCTGGTTGTTGATTCATCACCTAGGAAAATATTACCTCCATCATACCTTTCATATTCATAGAACCACTCCCTGTGGGGAGTCATATGAAAGGTTGCACATGAGTCAAGCAACCATGCCTCATGATCTTCATGTGTGCTTGAAGAATCCAAGTACACATCCCATCCTTCTTCCTTGGAGGTCTTTTATTCTGTAGAAGGAGCTTCTTCAAATTCCTTTTTTTCTCAACTTTGGATCTACATTGCTTCTTGTAGTGCCCTTCTTTTCCACATCTCGAACATACCTTTACAAAATTTCCGAGAGACTTAGATATTCCCTTAGACTTAGATCTCCCACTTGAGGACTTAGATCTATTTCTTTCTTGGGAGTGTCCTCTTGCAAATAATACGTCTATGCTCTGTCCCTCCATGTTCTTTCGTCTCATCTCCTCTGACAACAAGGATGAGACCATTTCATCAAACTTCAAGGTAGTTGTATTACTACCTATGGCCACAACAAGACTATCCCACGAGTCTGGTAAAGAGCACAATAAACTGATACACTTATCTTCATCTGAAATTTTAATCTCAACATATACTAACTGACTTACCACAGTATTGAAGGCGTTCAAATGCTCTGCCATCGAGTCTCCATTTCTCATCCTCAGGTTATACAACTTCTTTCCCAGGAATAGCTCATTTACTAGGGACTTAGACTGATACAACTTTCCCAACTTATCCCATAAATATTCAGCTGTAGCTTCCTCTGACACATTCAGTAATACTAAATCCGAGAGACATAGTCAGATTGTGCTCTTCGCCTTCCAATTCAACTTTTTCTAGTCATCTGTTGAAGTTCCTGTAGGTGCAGTACCTAGATCCACTGCGATCCACTAATCTCTGTCCACCAACAGATATTCCATATTGAGCTTTCACAACTCAAAAGTTTTCCCATTAAACTTCTCGATCTCCATTTTCAAACTACTCGCCATTTCTTTTCACTTGAAAAATCAATACCACAGATCTCCCACTGTAACAAGGCTTATCACAGTCCCGATCCAAACCCTTGACCAAAAAGGCGTTCCCGTGAAGCCAAAAAATCTCTAATATCAAATGTAGATTTTAAACTTGTACAATATATTACTGCGAACACATTTTCAATAAAAGAACATAAAAGATACAATGGAAAATACACACATTACACATAGATTTTTCCCCTAGAAACCCAAATCGGGAAAACCAACATATTCTATATTCATTCATTGTGATACATTGTTTACAATACAATATACATATAGGATTCGACAGCATCCAAAACCCTAACCCAATGACCTGGATTAGTCAACAACCCTAATTTCTTAACCAGAAATAGAAAACCATTGGCAAAAACCATGTGCCAAAAAATCGCCCAACAATGGACATGAAAAACAAGGCAAAAAATGCGCCAAGTTTCCCGAGGAATTTTTTTTTTCTCAGGGGAGCTGCCCCCAAACCACCATGCAGGGGGATATCGCCCCCCTGCAACCCCTGAAGCGAGGGCCTGGTGCCCCTCCCTTCAAATACCCCTGTGCGCCCGACACAACATAACAGACACTTGAGCTAGTCATGCAAAGAATATAAAACATACCCAACAAAAGATTGAGTAGCTTCAAAAGATATCCTTATTGTATTTGATAAAGAAAAACCCTAAAGACTATTATTATATTATATTTAAGACGACCCTATTGTGCCTTGACAATTAAAATGTAAATTAAAAGGGTAAAGTGACAGGTCGACCCAGACCTAATTTAAGCAAGCCAGACTACTATTTATAAGGGAGGATAGAACCGCACTTGGACACACACAACACAAGTTCTATGGCTACAAAAGAAGGGCGCAAATATTGAAGGAAGAAGCTACTGCATCTAGGTGTGTTGAACAACTGAGAGGGGGGGCGAATCAGTTGTTACTGTGCTTAAACTATTATGCCCATTTTAAACTCTTCACAGATCACTCAATGACGATCACAATGATGCAAAGAAGTAAACAATAGAATATTAAACATCAATCACACACATGAAATATACAGAGACAGATATTTCTTGAGGAAACCCATAAAGGGAAAAACCTCTTCTTCTTGATATGATAAGTAATCTTTATTTTCTTTACATTATCATACTTGTGAGCTCCAACTCCTCCCGAGGCTACAACCTCTATTTTGCAAGCTGCAACTTGCTAAGAGCACCAACTCTGTTTTCTCTAGCACCTACTCGAAGGAAGCACCAACTCTCTGGTTTCTCTAGCACCTACTAGAAGGAAGCACCAACTCCCTGGTTTCTCTAGCACCCACTAGAAGGAAGCACCAAATCCCTAAGTGTTCTAGCACCAACTGGATGGAATCACCAACTTCTAGTCACACATGCACCAACCTGTATAACAAGGAACAACAATTCTCCCTTGCACCTCCCTGGTTTTTCTGGATGCAACCATATGGAAGCTACAACTCCCTGTGTTCAAGCACCCACTTGAAACTCTGAGGAAAATAGTCCTCCCTAACACCTCCCAACCACCTTGGTTTATAAATATTTTCTTTCTTGAATCTATTACAATGATACAATATTCATCAATGGCTTACCAGTCTCATCAGTGTTCTGATACACTGCTCTGCTCTGCCTGCTTCAATGTCCTCCTCCTCACATTTTCATAAGCTTTCTGTTCTTATTCTCTGTCTCTGCATGCTCGCCTTGACTTCCTCTTCCTGTCTTCCTCTCTCATATATGCATCTCATTTCTATGCGCTATACCTCTTCTGTGTATTTCGGATGCTACCTACATCATACTTTTTCCCCGTGTAAATTTTTTACTCTCAACAGAAGCAACCTTCTCTTCTCTGTTCTGCGTTTTTATACTCTCTATGCACCTTCTGCATCACCATGTGCAATACCTATGCATTCTCTTATCAGTGTCACTATTCTGCCCCTACAAGTTGTTTACAACATCTCTTCCTCATAACTGCATATATAACTCGTAATCCTCCATCACTTCACTGTTCTACATGCCTTTCTCACGTCCAGTCATCTCCAAATCATCATGGCAACTCTTCATATTCTCTGGCAGTTCTGTTGCCTATGAGTTCATCATCAGTGGCCATTATGCTGAGATTCCTTAGCTTCTATGGCGGTTCTGTTTCCAATGAGTTCATCATCAATGGCCGTTATGCTGAGATTCCTTAGCTTCTCTTGTAGTCGAGACTCTTCGTCTCCTCTGGCAGTCATCCTACTGCTCCTTGAATTGTCTGGAAAATGCCATCACTTTGTTCTGGAAGTTACTGAGAAAACCTCTGCGCGTTTATGACTTCGACGCCTTTTCCCCTTTCCGAGAAATGTATACAGTGGGCACTAGATTTTCTTACTAAGCCCCTACCTTCCACATGATCATGACTGTGACCAGACGCCTATCCAACAGGTTCTTTGCAACTTCACATTTTCGGATATCCAGCTGCGAGTTGCCTTGATACTCCCAACTCGTGAAACTCCGAAATGGAGCCTAGCGTTGCTATCTCCTTCCCAAATATTCTGTTGATTAGACCATAATCTGTGACCACTCACTAATAAAAAGGGCACTTCGTGGTTTAGATGATCACCAAAGTGGAGCCTAGCGACATGCTAGCTCCTCCCTTAACTTTCTATTGTTGTGACCTTTCATTGTGACCATGGGACAAATATTTCGAGCGCTTTGTAATTTTGTGTTTCACAACTTCGCGTCTTGTCTCCCTGGACAATCAACGGTCCAGATCTCTCCTCAATCTGATGACTCAGATCAAGTCCCAATTTTTCATTTCACGGCTTTGGGAGTCTCCTTACCTTCGTTCTCCTGATACCCGAAATAGCGATGGTGCTAGATCGACAGTCCAGATCTTTTATTTGATCAACGGTTGTGAACAAGTCATGATTTTGCATTTCACGATATCCGTGGATTGCTCGACGCAGTTCTCCTGATTCGTGATTCTGTGAATCTGCTTTATCGACTGCCACATGTCCTTCCCAGATGAACGACTAGGATTGCTGCGGCTCCCAGCTCCTCGGGTATTTTCCTCCTACCTTCCCGAAATTTGTGAACGTTAGATCAATGACTCACAATTCCCCATGATCTAATGGTCTAGATCAACTCTTTGAGATCTAGGACCTCGTTCTTCATCGTGCCAGATCAATGGTCCTCGATCCTCAGTGATCTGACAGTCCAGATCATTTCGTGAATTCACATTTCGCGAGTTCCTCCAACTCTCACCTTTGACTCTTCCAGTTCGCGAGTCAGCGAAATGCAGATCTCTCGCCACATGTCCTCTGGATCCAACGACCCATATCATTTCATGACTTTTCATATCACAAGTTCCTACAACTCTCACCTTTGACTTCTCCA